>JAODAL010042794.1:0-34466 GCA_025379985.1 Phyllomedusa bahiana
TCCTTTTTTTTTCTCATTTTATGTTTAATTTTTCCCCGGTTTTTGGGTTTTGCTGGGCCCCCTATAAATATAGGGTTTCCTAAAAATTTTTGGGGGTAGCACATTGGGGCCATCAGGAAAGTGGTTTAAAAGGGCCAAATAAAAAAGGTTTGAGGAGCTTTTGTAAAATTAAATTTTTTAAACCAAGTATCAAAAAAACCCGATGAAAAAGTGGACTAAATCATAAAGGGTCGCAAATTTATGAGATTAAAAACGCCCAAACATAAAGAAGTTTTGATCGTCTTTTCTGGCAAGTGGAGACTATAAAAACATAAGAACAAAAGGGCTGGAAAACAAAGTGTGTTTTCCCAAAAAAGGGTGTTTCCCATAATGAAAAAAAAACACTGCTGGTAAATAAAACTTTTGGCAAAATTTTGTAATATGTGTGGAGCGTGTAAAAGATTGTAGAAGAGATGGTGGTAAACTTCATTTTTAGGGGGTTTCCAAATTTTGCCTATTTGCCCATATAAGCCCTCAATGTCTCGTAGCTGGGCCACTGGGAAAACTTCCATTGGTAAATTTTTAAAGAAAAATGGGTCATAAAAAATTTGGGGTAAAGCACAGTAAATGAAATACCCCCTTTGGAATGCCCCGTATTTTTTGGTGGGGAAACAATCCTTATTTTTTCCCCAAAGGCCACTCTGTCCCTTTACAAATGTCCCCCCTTTTTCCCTTTGGGAAAAAAAATTTAAATATTTTGGGTTTTTAAAAATGTATCTGATTGTTTCCCTAACTTAATTTTAGATAAAAAGGAGTTAAATATTTCATTATTGGATACAATGCAATCCTGAAAATGTTTGCCCTATATTCCAATAATGTTTTGTAATAAAAACCCAATTGAAGTATAGATTTAAATCCTTTAAAAGGGGAATGTGCACCCAAAAAAAAATTTATTGTTTAACTCACTTTTTTTTTTGTCAAAAAACTTTTTTTTAAAGGGAATTTTTTGGTTCTTTTTTTAAAATTTTCCTATCCTTTCAATATTTTTTTTTTTAAAATTTCTTAAGCCCTTTGCCTTTTTTTCCCATTTTGGCCACCAGGCTAAAACAGTCCAACTCTTCCTTTTTCGTAGAGAAGGATTCTCAGTTGTTGCAATTTTCAGCACAAATAGGTAAACGAAAGGAGCACCAAATTGTGGAACAGAAAACACAGGATTCACCAGTCTCTAGGGGGATAGTCACGTTTCCCCCTTTCACCTCCCTGAAACACCGATTTCCCTTGCCGGGCCACACAGCATGACTAAAAAACTCCCCTATAAAAGTCAATGGGACAACTCAGTCCCGGGTTTTCCTATAGGGTAAAATTTGCTGTAAAGTATCTCTGACTGCTGTTTTAAAGCAGTGTCAGTCAAGAAAGTTTTCCCCTACAATAATTTCCAGCCCAACAGTGAAAAGTAAAAAAAAAAAAATTTGGCGCCCTTTCCCCTTTTAAAAAGATTTGATTTTTTTATACAGAAAACCGTAAGTTTTTCCCTCTTTGGTTTGTCTTAAAATTTGGGATTTATGTGTTTGAGGTGGTTGGAAGCATTTTCCCGGGGTGTAAATGTCAGGTGTTTGGGGGGAAAGCTGGGGGCCTGTCCTGGTGTGTTTGTAAGTTTTTGGGGGTTGGTTGGAAGAAATGTCCTGGTGTGATTCATGTTTTTGGGGCCCTTTTTTTGGGAAAAGCAGTCCGGTGTGATGTCATGTGTTTGGGGGGTTTGGGAAAGGGCATGTTCCTGGTGTGATGCATGGGGTTTTGGGCGGGGTTGGGAAAAGCATTTTCCCCTGGTGTGATGTAAACGTTTTTGGGCGGGGTTTGGGGAAGCATTTCCGGTGTGAGTCAGTTTTTTGGGCAGGGTTTGGGAAAGGGCATGTCCTATTTGTAAAATTTTTCATGTGTTTTGGGCATTTTTTGGGAAGCGAAGGGCCCTTTTGGGGGTTCTTTTTGGATGTCATGTGTTTGGGCCGGGTTTGGGAAAAGCATTTTACCGGGTGTAAAGTCATGGTTTTGGGAATGGTTGGAAGCATGCCCTGTGTGATGTCATGTGTTTGGGCATGGTTTGGAAGCTTTTTCCCTAGTGTGATTTTCCTTTGTTTTTTGGGCAGGGTTTGGGGGAAGGGCAAGTTCCTGGTGTAAATGCCCATGTGTTTGGGGCATGGTTGGGAAAGCATGCCCTGGGGGTGAGGGTTCATGTGTTTGGGCGGGGTTTGGGCGGTCCTGGTGTGATGTCATGTGTTTGGGCGGGGTTGGAAGCATGTCCTGGTGTGATGGCCAGTGTTTGGGCGTGGTTGGGAAGCATTTGTCCGGGTGTGATGTCAGGGTTTTTGGGGTTGGCTGGAAGAAAATGTCTGGTGTGATTTCATGTTTTTTGGGCGGGGTTGGAAGCAGGGTCCTAGTGTGATGTCATTTTTTTTGGGCGTTTTTTGGGAAGCATTTTCCCTGGTGTGTTTCATGTTTTTTTGGGCTGGTTGGAAGCATGTTCCTGGTGTGATGTAATTTGTTTGGGCAGGGTTTGGGAAAGCATGCCCTATTTGTGATGTATTTTTTTTGGCGGGGTTTTGGGGGTTTGGGAAAAAGCATTCCTAGTGGATGTCATTTTTTTTGGGCGGGGTTTGGGAACGTTCCTGGTTTTATGTCATGTGTTTGGGGGGGGTTTGGGGAAGCATGTCCTGGTGTGTTTCCATGTTTTTTGGGCGTGGTTGGAAGCTTTGCCTGTGTGATGTCATTTTTTTTTTTGGGGGGTGGCTGAAAGCTGCCGGGTTTGTGATGTCTGTGTCTGGGCGCTTTTTAAAAGCGGGGGTTCCTGGTGTGATGCCAAGTGTTTGGGCATGGTTGGAAGATTCCTGGTGTGTTTTTCAGGGTGTTTGGGCGTGGTTTGGAAGCATGTCCTGGTGGGGATGTCTTTTTTGGGGGTGCGGTGGGGGGTTTTTTCCCTGGTGGGGAATTTTCATGTTTTTGGGCGGGGTTTGGGGAAGCATGTCCTAGTGTGATTTTTAATGTTTTTTGGGGGGGTTTTGGAAAAGCATTCCCCTGGTGTGATGTCATGTTTTTGGGGCGGGGTTTGGGAAAGCATGTCCTGGTGGGGTTTTTTCATTTTTTTTGGGGGCAGGGTTGGAAGCTTTTCCCCTGGGGGATGTCATTTTGTTTGGGCAGGGTTTTGGAAGCTGCCCTAGTGTGAGTCATGTGTTTGGGGCTTGGTTGGAAGCATTTCCTGGTGTGATGTCATGTTTTTTGGGGGTGGTTGGGAAGCTGCCCCTAGTTTTAGTTCAGGTGTTTGGGGTGGGGTTTGGAAAGATGTCCGGGTGTGAGGGGTCATGTGTTTTGGGCGGGGTTTTGGGAAGCATGTCCTAGTTTGTTTGTATGTTTTTTGGGCGGGGTTTGGGGGAAGCTTTTTCCTTTGTGTTGTAAATTGTTTTTGGGTCGGGGTTTGGAAGAAAGTCCTGTGTGATGTTAGTGTTTGGGCGGGTTTGGAAGCATGTCCTGTTTTGAGGGTCATGTGTTTGGGGGGGTTTGGAAAGAAATTTTTCCTGGTGTGATGTCATGTGTTTGGGCGTGGTTGGAAGCATGTCCTGGTGTGATGTCATTGGGTGCGGCTGAAGGCATGGCAGGATTTGTCCCTCTTTGCAATGTCTACAAGTTGGGAGGTGTGGTAAATGGAGCTTGTATAAGGGCACATTGAGACCCAACAGTTGCATATCAAGCCCTAGGCTCCGTGTGCCGACATATGGTGCTTATTTGAAGTTCTGAATTACTCAGGGGAACATTGCGGGTAAAAGGGAAAAATTTATAAATATTTGTCATGGAGCAGGTCATAATTTTGTTCACATATTTTACAAATATGTACCCAAAGGAGAAAAAGAAAACCTCTGTGAGTGCTTCTAAGAGCCCTTAATGGCAAAAGGTGTGCCTTGAATGCTTATTTCTTCTGCAGTGGTTACTAAAGGAGAAATATAGTATTACTTGTGGCCTTTTTAAAAAAAAAATGAGCAGATTTGCCCGCTGTTTGGGGGGCTTTCCCGGAAAAAGACATTTATTGGGGAGAGCTTCTGCTGTTGGCAGTTGCCTTACAGCTAGAGAGGGATTGTTCCAAAAATTAAGTAGTTGATGACTTGGATTATATAAAGAAGAATTCTGTAAAAGTATTTTGGGCCCCAATTTTTTTTTACGAAGTGTAGTAGAAATTGGTGATATATTTATATATATATATTTGCGGGAATGCTTTATATTTTTGTGTATTTATTGTATTTGGAGTTCCATTAAAGGGGTTTTATCGTTTAACGTGTTCGTGCCCTTCAGCTAATTCTATGGTTGAATTTAAAATAGGGGGAGTCTCTTCTCTAGCAGGGTGTCTCTCCTCCGGGGAGGTGTGTCTCTCCTCCTGAAGAGCTGTGCATCACATTTTTGGTGAAGCAGCGGAAGGGGAAAGGTCGTTGGAGAGGATAGCTTGAGCCTCCTCAATTTTTCTCTTGTCTGCAGACCCTTAGCTTAGGCTGGCTCCACAAGTCCTTGCTATCCCTTAACAGTTATAACACAGCCTGAACTGATGAAACGCTGTGAGGGTTTGTACACGCCCCCCCCATCCCCCCCATTCACCCTCTTTATCCGGGCAGGGAGACTTGTACGGGGTGTTATATGGGGGAGACAAGATATAAGTGGGTTTATATGGGGGATCTATGAGTTAAACATCAGAATTACCCGGGACATTCCCTTAGAGTTGGGAGATGAGTATAGAGCCAGCCCCCTTTCCACTACTGGTTCATTTTTTCGATTTTAAAGCTGGAGGGAGAAACACATAGGTGCGGAGCCAATCTCAGGGCAGGGGGCGGCCCCGTTTTTTTTTTTCCCGTTCTGGGGGGTTTGTATTCCAAAGACGAATGAAATGAGCAAATCACAGTGGGGGGGCATGCCCAAAGGGCGGAACCCCATCGGGGGGCGTGCCCCAACAGGCTGAATGGAATTTCAGCCAGCCAATCACAAAAAAGGGGGCATGTCCGACTGCAGCTGCAAAAAAATCTGTTGATGCACGTTAGGTTTGTGTACACGCACAGAAAAACGTCATTTTTTTTCGCGTTTTTTCGTTTTTAAAAACGCTGGAAAAACCTGAAATCCCCCCCAAGGGCTTCTATTGAAAAATCCCCTGCGTCTCACGAGTTTCTTTTTTTGCTGTTTTTTTCATGGTCTTATTTTGCACATGTTCTAAAAAACGCCAGAACAGGGCAAAAAATTTATAAGGAGTTATGAAAAACGCCGGGACTTTTTTTTGCGGTTTTCCAGCATTTTTTGCGGCGTTTTTTCAATGAAAACCCTCCAGGGGACCAAGTCCCCACCTATGGGGGTTGTAAAAAAAGGGTTTTATTCATTATCAAATTGCTTTTAAGTGTCTATGAGCCCTTTTTGTACCTTTTGTAAAAAATATCATGTTTTGGTTTGCAAACGTTTTTGCGCAATTATTTTTTTTCGCTAAAAAAACGTTTTTAAAGATTTTGGCTCAGAATCGGGTTTTTTACAGATTTTGATGCAAAATCCTTTTCTAAAAATTTTTGGGTCTTTTGTTATCTTCACTGTGAGGGAAAATATTTTTTTAGGTTTTTGGGAGAATACTTTTTTTTAGGTTTTGGCGCCGCATTCTTTTTTTTTTTTTTTTTTGGCCCCCTAAAAAATAATTTTTTTTTTATGATTTTGGCACTAATAACGCTGTCCCCCCTGACCCCAAAAATACGTTTTTTTTACGGATTTTGGGCAAGAATCCGTTTTTTTTCGTTTTGGGCAAAAAATAATTTTTTTTACAATTTCGAAAATAACGTTATCTCGCCTTGAGCAAAATAATTTTTTACGGATTTTGGGCAAAAATACTTTTTTACGTTTTTTGACACAAACATTTTTTTACTGTTTTCCCGTAATAACGTTATCTCGTTTTGACGGAAAAATACGTTTTTTAGCATTTTGGGAAAAAAATTTTTTTTTTTTTTTTTAAAGTTTTTTTGGCACTAAAAAAATTTTTTTTTTTACAGATTTTAGCGTTTAATACTTATTCGCCTCTGCGCTAAAAATATTTTTTTTTTACGGGTTTTGCCGCAAAATGTTTTTTTTTACGTTTTTTGACACTAAAATTTTTTTTTTTAGGATTTTGGCGCAAGAATCCATTTTTAGGGCTTTTGGGGCAAAAAAATCGTATCTTTACAGATTTTGCCGCTAATAAAGTGATTCTTTTGACGCAAAAAAATCATTTTTTACGGTTTTTGTCGCCTGAATCCGTTTTTTGACGGGTTTGGGGGCTTAGTTAAATATCTTTAAAAAATTTTGGCCTAATAAACTATTCGTTTTCTACACTAAAAATTTTTTTTTTTTACGGAATTTGGCGCAATAATGCGTTTTGGGATTTATGCCTAAAATCCTTTTCTTTACAGATTTTGATGTTTATACAGTTATCTTGCTGTAGGGAAAATAATGTGGGTTTTTGTGGATTTTGGTGAAAGAATCGGGTGAAAATTTTTAATAAAGCTGCAGACGCAGCAGCACACAAAATGGACAATTTGCCAAAAGGTACTGATCAAAGGAAGTGACTACTTAACATGTTAACTCCCAAAAGGGGTTAGCTTCACCCAATGGTTTAAATTTGTGCATACATTAAAAAGGGCAAAGAGCTTAAAAAAAAACCTCCAAAAATAAAAAACGCACCAAAAAACGGAGTTTTTTCAGTGCTTTTGCGGGCAATGGACAAAAAAACTCAGTTTCTTGAACGTTTTAGTAATTCGTTTTTAGGTCGTTTTTTGTCCCCTGCAGTTAGACATAGCCCCAAAATCATATCTGCTTTAAAATAAGGGCTGAGGTAATGCAACCCAATTACAAAAGTGCTTATTTTTACTGTCCCCATGATCTTTGTAGCGAGAATACCCCTTTAAATTAACCCTCTGACTCCCCCAAATTTTTTTACATTTTGTCTAAAGCGAAACCCCGTGCGGGTGGTATATTTTTTCGGCGTGTGCAGATTCAGATTTTTTTTAAATTTGAATATTAGAATAAAGCAGTTTTAGTTTTTTTTTCAAGGCAATTTTCCTCAGACAGAACAATTTCATGCCATTTATAAAATGCCTTTTATCGAGAGCATTTTAAGATGGGCACAAATCCTTAATGACTGAATGGTAAGTTGTCCTCTTTGCCATCCTGTCATTAAAATGTATGTTCACTGAACAATGTTTTGAATATGAAATTGTAATACTCTTAACTCGGATTACATACAGTGCTCATATTGTACTCTTTGAATTGCCCCAGCAGGATACCCATAGAAAATGGAATATATTATACAGTAGGAGTATGCATTACCATAACATTGGGAGTTTATAGACAGTGAATAGACCTATTATGACTTATGCACAAAATGTCACTTAACTTCTTCGTTCCTTTCAAACTATTCCATTTTCACTGTTTTCTATGTGAACAATTTTGGTCGAAAGTCCTCCTTACAGGTATAGACTCTATTACAATCAGTGCAGTGTGCATGGTGGTGACAAGGAATTCAGGGAACCTCCTATGTGCATGGGTTATATTTTGCTCCATCTGGAGTGAATGTTGGGCAGAGCATGATTTTATTACTGAATAGTTAGAATTACCTTTTTATTAGATTTTAAGGCGTCTGCTCAGTCATAACATTTAAACCAGCAGAATGATGAGAAGCATTGGGCGCCCTTTATGATGGTACCCCAAGGGGTGGTTTTTTTAGGCGCTTTGCACTTGCCAAAAAGGGCCCTTTCATTGGAAACCCAAAACACCAGCGGATAAAGGGCTTTTCCAATTTTTTCCAAAAAGGTACAGGGTAGATAAAAAGGTTTGTTAGCTTTTAAAAGGTTTTTTACCCTATCTGGGGGCCTTGATACAAAAACCCGGGATTGGGCAGAAAAAGGTTAGGGAAACCCTTTTTTATACTATCTGTAGCCCTTTTTTGGAAATAAAAATTGGGAAAAACATTATCCGTGATGCAAGGATTTTGGTGAGGTTTTAGCCTGGACTGGGGCTCTCCGTTGGAAAAAGGGCTTTTTTGCCTAAACACACCCCTAAAAGAAGGCGGTGATTCGAAGGGGCAAGCTGCAGCGATCTTGCTGTTCTGTGTAGTGAACAGTTGGTTCTGGAATTTGCTGTATTTGAAGGAAAAACAAATTAGCAACCATGGGAATGTGAGACTGTAAAGGGACACTATCATCAAATTTTTTTACTTTGCATATATTGACCATCTATGTGCAACTATTATATGATTATTTTTTTTAATTAGGTGGTTAGGTTTTTTTTTAAAAAATTTTTTAAAAGGGTTTTTTTAGTATTTTTCTCTCTCTAAATTCCCCCCTGGAGTCTGATAGACAGCGTGATTAAAATTTCTTTTTGGTCCTTCTTTCGGTTTGGGTTTTGGGCTAAGAAGTTAGGCTATGTTCCCCCTTATTCCCGGGGTAAATTTCGGGGACGGATTTCGGGCGCCGTGTAGGGGGGGGGGGGGGGGCGATGTTTCCGGCCCCATGCAACCATTTCCACAGCACATATCCCAGATAATTGATGTCACTTTTCCCCGTCGCCTTATGAGAATTGGTTACCCTAATGACTGGGACGGATTTGCGCCCTATTTCGCGCAGTACAGCGCGGCATACGGGACAAAATCCGTCCCAAAATAAGCCGTGTGAACATGGCCTAAGAGTTCGCAACAATAACCTGATAAGTATAAAGAACCCCTCCCAGTGCAGAATAAAATTCCTCTATTTTCCTTTCATGTATTTCTGGTCATTACCTAATGACCTAGTGATTTAGTCTAATCTTAACTATCCCTGTCGAGAGAACAATAGACGATCATTAAGTCATTGTCTACAATTTGTATTGATACTTTGTAAAGATAAGCAGGAACTGAAGTAAAGGAAGTTGAGTCTGCCCCATCATTCCAAAGTATTATCTCACAGCTAAAGAAAGATAATATTTTATATGTAATTTGCAATTGTATTGGACTGCTGAAATAAAAAAAAGATATTTACCAAAAATTCAAAAAAAAAAATAAGTTTTTGGGAAATATTAGTTTTATCAAAAATACTCCTTTATGATAGAAGTGTCCCTTTAACAAAAGCCAGATTGTGATATGTAGATGACTGAGTTAGAGCATCTGCAATATAGCGGTGTGAGGAAAATTGACACAAAAATTACAGTCATCCCCCATTTAACTTCAAAAGTCACTCAGATTTTAACACAGGAAGCCGTCAATTAGGCAGAAGATAGCAGACCTGGCTAACAAAGGCCTCAATTCAGATGTATGCCCAGAGCAAGCCCAGCAGGGGAGGTCGACACATCAAAGGGTCCTCATTTAAACTCATTAACACATTTACTCTCAGACCCCAGGATCAAAGGGTCATTCCAGTCTGAGAGGCACCGATATTTCATAAAGATTTATGGGAGAACAGTTCATCAGAGGGATCCACCCCAGTTTCATATTTTAAAATATTAAACTTCCCACACGTGTAGCTGCCACTCCGACACTTGTAGGGTGCAGGGGAAGAGAGGAATACAACGCTGGACTTAGAAACCAAGTAGGATGGACATATGTGATACCATGCCGTAGCTTAGGCCCATCTGGTTCTGATGATATCACTGGCTAAGTTCTGTGTCCCCGGCGTTCCCCTCAATTCCCTCCCCCTTCTCCTGATTTCCTTTTGTTGTTACCCCATGTTGGGGGTATTGTTTGTTTTTAACAATTAATCTGAAAGCACTAATAAAAATAACGTAAAAAAAAAAAAGTTCTGTGCCAACGCCCTGCCACACTATGGCCCATTTTGTGTTCCAGCAAGAAAACTGCATGACCCAAGAGGGAGGAGTGTGCAGACCATCCCAGGGGTGTGAGTTGATGTAACTGGGTGCGACGTGGGCTGTCCCAGTACTGTTTTAAGTCGTAACCCAGCTTTGCCCAGGGTCGTTTTCTATTGGAAGGGGTTACGCTGAGCATATAGGAGCGTCTAGAACCCGCAGTCCACCTTTCACCCCGGTGTAGGCCTGCACAAGGCTAGCCGAAGGTAATTAGACACATCTTGCTGCCTCTTTGTTTGTAACCATATCCTTATTTGCACCTCTGACCAATATCTGTATAGTATTGTCCTTATGTATATACTGTATTTTGTTTAGTGCGCCCTCCAAGGCGAATTAAATCTATAAACTTTAATCTGTGCTAGTCTGTTGTCTGATCATTGATCTCTCCTGCATTATTTTCAGCCTTTAATATATAGCTACCCAAGGCTGGTTCCTGGCCTCGTTCTAAGTCGGTAACGGACCGGTCTTATAACCAATGAGGAACTGGTGGCAGTTTATTGGGGCTGGCAGAGCTCTGTTTAACAATTGTGGGTAAACAGATCTCTTCCAGCCGTTCAGGGTCGTGGGCGAGTAGGGTGTCCTCTCGCACTTCCTGGGTGTTCCTATGCCCATGTGGACAGGGGTTAACTGTGAAACCATATCCGGGTGGCCTTGTGCACCCCTTGGGGAGAGCAAAGTCACGATACACCCCAAGTCAGACCGCCGACCCTCAAGTGGGCCTGGTGGGTTTTCCTGACAAGCAGGTCTTGTGGGATGTTCCTATATACAGTGGTTATTTTCTAAGGTGGTCCATGGAAGGACAACAGGTGAAGTGACAATAGTCATAGACATCCAAGACTTACTGATGCTCTTGGAGAGGGATGGTTAGAAAGAATTCCTATAGCACAAATTGCTGTGGAAGTAATTGTTGTCTGTGATTAAAAGGTTTCTAGACACAGTATGGCACCACAATTGCTGGTTATGGGGATGACCGTGGGTGCTCATGTTACCCTTGTCTCCTGCTGAAAGTGCTTACAGTGGGCATGTGAGCATCAGAACTGGACCAGGGAGAAATGCGGAAGGTGGCCCGGTCTGATGAATCACCAACGAGAAACTGACCACATTATGTGGTCAGCCTGGTGTATGTTGGTCACCTACCTGGAGAAGATATGGCACCAGGAGGCACTATGGGAAGAAGACAAGCTCGCAGAGGCAGTGGGCAATGTTCTGCTTGGAAATCTTGGCTTCTGCATCGTGAGGATGTTACTGTACCTAAACATTGTATTGATCCAAGACTACCTATTCATGGCAGTTATATTTCCTATTGACAATGGCCTTGAGCAGAAGGATAATGTTATGGCTGATCGCTGTATATAGAAAGCATTTCTCATCCGCGGGTCCATATTATTTAACTTTAAAGAAGTATTCTGATTAAAGGACCTTCTCTCTGGATCCCTCACGCCGTTCGGGATCTCTGCTTTCTTTCAGTAAGGTGTCCACTTGCTCTTCTATAACGTGAATGATCTCTCATTTCAGTAACTGGCATAAACGCCACTGTAGATGAAATGCATGGCCATCTGCAGCTTCCCCTGCTTCTTTGATTCCTCTGGGTTTGGGCCATTTTTTACATATTGTCCATGTCTCCTAATAACCTTGTAGTTGTCCGCTTTCACATATCTTATTGTTCAGTTACTGTTCAGAATTTTAAATTTTGCTTCTTTTCATGATCCTGTGACCAAGACTGACCTCATTTTACAGTGAAGTACATTTAGCTTTTAGGATTATGCTTCTGCTTTCTTTAAAACTTGATCTTCCAAATGGAAACCATCACTGAGGTCACCCCAGCACAGCTGGCAGTAAACCAAACCATCGTTCCTCTTTGCCACCCACCAGCTTCTGTATTCTCTATAAAATTCTATAACCACAGGTTCTAAAAATATTGCTGCCGGTCTAGTATTTTCCTTCTTGTAATTGCTTGGTTTCTTTTCGTAGGTCCCAGCAGATGGGAACGCCGGACTGCTGGCTGAACCACAAATTGCCATGTTCTGCGGCAAACTCAACATGCACATGAATGTTCAGAATGGGAAGTGGGAGACAGATGCTTCCGGAACAAAGACTTGCATTGGGACCAAGGAGGGCATCCTTCCGTACTGTCAGGAGGTATGTGCCAGCTTTTTTCACTCAGAAGGTATCATTTAATTTGCTGGGGAAATCTAGAGGGTTTTTTTGTTATTATGGGTATTGGTATTATTTCAGTTCAAAAGAAACTCTTTGTAGGCAGAACAGGCAGAATAATAATTTTTTTGTGATAAAAGTTGTGTATTTTTATTGTACTATTGGTCTAGATTCAGTGCTTTTTTATACTTCAGAGCTGCATACACAGCAATTCCCCAACAGGTTAGTGAAGATGGTAATATGGCTCTCTTAAAGGGACTGTATCAAAAATGACTTATTGTTTAACTCACATTTTTATGTTAAACACATTTTTTAGGAGGTTTTGGTTAGGTTTATTTTAATATTTCATAATCACTTTCCAGTATTTTTTTAAATAATTCCTAAAGTCTGGTATGGTTTTCACTTTGGCCACTAAGCCAATAATTGTCTGACAACTCACCTCCTGTTTTCTGTAGAGATAGATTCCAAGTTGTCCTGCTCATTATCAGTAAAAGCCGGGTCAAACTGAAAGGAGACACCAGTTGTGTACAGATAAACACTAGACAAACCCACCATCAATAAGAGGAGATGTCACAGCTCCCCTCTCCCCTCCCTGCACAGTGAAAACTATCCCTATAACCATCTGTGGGACAGACAAACTGTCTTAAGAATCTATGGGCATGAAGCCTGCTGTGAAAGTATCTCTCTGACTGCAGTTAAAGCAGTGCAAGCAATGAATGTCTTCACCCAACAATCATATATATAGACGGCCGAATCTAGAAAAATCTACAATCGGGAAATAAAAACGACTGAGAGGAAAAGAATATGGATCAGGGGCTTGATTTAATAAGTAAAAAAAAATTAAAAAAATTGGCAACAGATTCCCTTTAAGTCCTGCATTTTTCACTTTGGCCACTTGGCCTAATACTAGTCTGACACTTCCTGTTCTGAACAGAAAGATTCACCAGTATGTCTCTCATTATCTGCAACAACGAGTTCAAACGAAAAGGAGAACATCAGTGTGAATAGATTAACACAGGTCAAGCAGTCACAAGAGGAGAAGTCTCAGTTCACCCTTTCACACCTCTGCACACTGATTTCTTCCCAGTCACAGAGCGGTCTAGAAACTCTCCTATAGAAGTGAAATAGAGTGTTAAGTCTCTCTACGTGCATGAAGCTACTGTTATAGCAACTCATCGTACTGCGTTAAAGCAGTGCAGAACAAGGCTAGTGGCCAAAGTGAAAACTGCAAGACTTAAGACTTATTAAAAAAATATTTTAAAGTGTTACACTGAAAACAAAAAAAAAAAAAAAACGGCCAACAAAAAATGAGGCACTTAACAATGGCTCCTTTTTTGATTACCACATCCCTTTAACCAAACAAATAGGCTGACCATCTTATGTTGCAACCATAAGACATGAATTGTTAGCGGTGCGTAATTGTCGCTAACAATTGACATGTTAATTCTCTCCCCCCCCCCCGCCCCCCCCCACGGCCGCGTACAATACGATCGTATTGTACACCCAGGGAGACGAAGCGTAATCCATAGCTATGAATTACTGTCATTTCGACACGCATTTCGACGAGTTGCGCTTTATACGCGGCGAAATGCGCGCCGCAATTACAGTAATTCATAGCTATGGATTACGCATCGTCTCCCCGCACGTACCATACAATCGTATCGTACGCATGGGGATGAGGCAGGGGGGAATTGACATGTCAATGCATGTCTATGCCCCCCCACCCCCTGTGCTTTGGTATTGCGCGCTGATCAGCACGTGGTTCCAAAACACAAGGCGTTTTGCGACGCGTGCCGTGTGAACATACCCATAGGAATATAGAGTTAGCCGCGTATAAAGCGCAGCACGCGTCGAAATGCGCTCCGAAATACGTGCCAATTTAAGCCGTATGAACACGCCCTATGGCGCTCTTGGGGATAAAAATAAGGCAGGTTAGACACCTAGCTCCGAACCAGTCTCTCTTGCCTATAAGTCAGACTTTCTGGGCGGTAGTCCACATGGTGTGTTTAGGAGACGGTACAGACAGGGATTACAGACATTGGAGCAGTTTGGCAACCCTCAAACCCGTAAGCTGTACTCAATCAGTGAAAACCACCAGCTCCTTCCCAGCATGAATATACCTTTTTTAATTACTTACAACCAGCTAGATCATAGAAGTCTGAAGGATAATGTTTGGGAATCTTACTTTAACTGGGTTTTCATCAAACACCCTTCAAGGAAATCTCATTTGTCTGAGATATAAAGGTTCATCCTTGGAAACATAGATTATGAGTATATGACATTACAGATTGCCAAATGGTAACAAATTAATTCTACGCTAACCCCAAAAGTCAAACCGTCTGCCCTGAAGGACGCTTATAGATTCCTCCTATCATCCCGTTACATGGAAATGTACTTAAGGATCGCTCATACTGCATATTTAGCGCCTATAAAGGGACACAGGAGGGGATTGTATGCCTCTGATGCATGCTTTAAGTGTGTGCATCAGAGGCAAATTTATATCAGTCTGTCGGACAGCCCCAAAATTCAGCGAAATTGGAAGACTGTAGACAAGTGTGTAAAACAATACCTAGTGCTACCATCTCAACCCGTGGTCCATCGTTCGGCAATTTTTTTATGGCAAAATTAAGCATCTTTCTTGACTTGACTTCTAATGACGTACATTTATTACATAATTTGTAAGGCCGAAAAAAGACAGACGTCCATCCAGTCAAGCCTATTTTGCTAAAGTGTTGATCCAGAGGAAGGCAAAAAAAAAACAATGACGGTAGAAGCCAATTGTCTCATATCAGGGAGAAAAAATCCTTCCCGACTCCAATCTGGGCAATCAGAATAAGTCCCTGGATCAAAAACCGACCCCTACTCAGAACTGGACACTTATAAACTTGTTATATTATTACAATCCAGAAATGCATCCAGACCATGCTTAGCAACCGTGTTAAAGCCCAGGTCGGGTTACGCCCAGCTGTCGGCTGAGCGGCATGTCCTGCCCAGGTCGTAGACGGAAGCGTGCATAGTATGTGGAAGCAGCGCAGTGCACAGGTCATTTGTCGGGAACGCAGAGACTTTTGTGACTCAGATGCGCAGTCCCACTTAAATCACAGACAGAGAACACAGCTGTACTGGGCAGTTCCACGTAAATCCCTTTTGTGAGTCATGCACAGTCCCCCCACGAAATCACAGGACCTAGAACACTGCTGTACTGTGCAGTCCCACGTAACACAGTTTTGTAACGGAGATGTGCAGTCCCACGTAAAACTCTTGTGACTCAGATGTGCTGTCCCACATAAATCACAGACCGAACACAGCTGTATTGTGCAGTCCCTCGTAAATCACTTTGCTACTCAATGTGCAGTTTTACGTAAGTTTCAAACAGAGAGAGAATACAGCTGTGCTATGCGGTCCCATGTAATACATTTTTGTGACAGATGCGCAGTCCCACCTAAAACACTTTTGTGACACAAATGTGTAGTCCCATGTAAATCACAGAAAGCACAGCTGTACTGTACAGTCCCATATAAAACACTTTTGCGACACCGATGTGCAGTCCCACATAAATCACTTTTGTGATTCAAATACGCAGTCCCACGTAAATCACAAACAAAGCGAGAACACAGCTGTACTGTGCAGTCCCACCTAAAAACCTTTTCCTAAACAGATGCGTAGTCCCACATAAACCACCTGTGAGACAGAGGTGCAGTCCCATGTAAACACAAACAGATAAAGCATATACTTTTGTTCTGAAGATCTGTAGAGGTCAGAGGTGTAATAATTTAAAAGGATAATATCCTGGTGTGGAGCGACAGAGAGAGTAGACAGAAAAAAAAATCAACCCTACTTTCCCATAGTGTCTGAATGACTCGAAATTCCCGATTCTAAGTTACATAGAGTATGTAGAGAGAGCGAGAAATTTAGATATACACTATTGAGTTACACTTAGCTTTCACTTCTGATGATTGTTTACCCTATGTCTACACAACAAATACTGAAATGCCAATGTATTTTGGACAGCATTTTGTCATTTTCTAGAGTTCACATAGCCTTATTCTCGACCAGTTGAAGAACCTCACCTTTCCCCCAGCTCACATGAATGAGTTATCACGTGCACACTTTTATGAGGGTGTGTCTGCAGAAGTGAAGATACTTCCTTGCTGGGAGGTAGAAACACCCCCTCACTCATTTCGACAACTCTACTTGGCTACCAGCAAGAAAAGGCAGCCAAACTGCTGTAGTGAGAAAACCCATTAAGATCGTCTTGATTATAAGAGTTTTTTTAGATAAGAGGCAGTCGCTTGTCATTATTTTGCCTTGCAGTTAAGAGCGCGAATATTGAGTTAGAGTGGAAGGAGAGCAGACGTCATTGCAGCAGCTCCTGCCCTCAAAAGAAATCCTAGCATTATCTGTGGAATTTTAAATACGTAATCTGCTCTGCAAACCATCTGCCATTATAGCAACAGTGTGTGACCCCCCACCCTATGTGAAAGGAAAAAAACTGAAAATTTAAGTTTAGTGATCTCTTCCTCCTCCATCTCCAGCAGCATCTGACTTTCAAGGGGAATACACTTAATTAAACCAGTTTATTTCTTTACATTCTCCTTTGCGTTATACTGTATACAGTATAAACAATACAGTGTACATTTTTTTGTTAATAAACAAAGTGATAGCAAAAATTTGTTTTGTTGTGGTGGTTTTGGGGTGCATGGAACAGATTAATGACGTTTGAATTAATTTCTACGTGAAAATTTGCTTTGACATAAGAGCAATTTGCGTTAAAAGCAAGGTCACAGAACAAATTAAACTCGTATCTCAAGGTACCACTGTACCACACTGCATTCCCTGAAGATCATCCCTGCGGCTACTCTTTTGGGGGTGCTGGGGACCAAGTTCAGGCTGCACAATAAGATCCTGGGGGGATACAGTCCATAACTGCCACACAATTGGTTGGTCTTCTGCCACCAGGAATCAGATTTCCCACTGGTCTGTATGCACAGTGATTGAGAAGTGGAGATCCCCGCTATTGCTGACAGCCTGCTCTCCCCTTCCCACAGCTGCACAATTAGTTCCAGAAGCTCAATGCAGAGATTAACAGCCACCGCCTGGATGTTTAGGGTATGTTCACACGGACAAATTTCGGCGCACATTTCGCCGCGTATTTGCACTCTAATACGAGCGAGGTGCGCTGCGAATTATGGAAATCCCATAAGTTCTTATGAGAACAATGGATGTGCCCTCTCCGCCCGCTGTACAATATGGATGCGTATTGTAAGCGCGGGGAGATAATTGACATGTCAAATTACTTGCTTGCGACATACGCGCCGCGAGTAATGACAGTCCTAATGCCAGCGAGGCTGCCGCCCCCCGCGCGTATTAGCACGGCCTCCCGAAAGACACGATGTACTGCGGTGCGTACTGTATGCGCCGCAGTACATCGTGTGAAGAGAGCTTTATAGTCTATAGGTGGTCGGCAACAGGTTAAAATGATATCTTAAATATCAGATCCAGATCAGATCTGCAGTAAGTACAGAGGGTTGTTTTCCTCTGTGTTTCCACTGTAATTGGGGTTAATATATTGGTCTCAGGTGCAGGGAAAACCAGAAAAAAAACCTTATGTAAAAATGTCCCCCAGGGGTCTTTTTCTGACCTACTGGGGGGCACAGTGTGTGAAATAAAATGATGAAAAAACACACATAGACATAAAATATTGTTAAAAATATTGACATTTCAAACTGCCGCCAAAACTTTAAATCACTTATATATAAATGTATGTGACGGAAAAGTGACACATCTATATTTTAGCGTCACTTTTGCTTTGAACAAATAAATTAATTGAAAAATGTGAAATTCCCCCCCCCCCCACGCCCCCACTAATTTTTTCCTATTTGGGTAAATTATAAAAAAAAAAATCTAACATAAAAATAACAAAAGAATTGGTAGAATAACTGAGTGTGAAAAAGCGTTTAAGCATTCAAAACGTCATGAACTAAGGAAAACGAAAATGTGCCCAGTCAGGAACAGAGGTAAACAGAACCGGTTAAAAAATAAAAAAAAGACAATCTGACATACAAGTAAGAACAACAAGTAAGATACAGAAGCAACTGCAAGAAAAATGCTCACAGTGCAATCACATGATCTGTAACACTGAACCTTGTAAACAGGGATAAGACAGGAATAATAACGGAGATTTTGCTGTTGAAGGCAAGATGATATGGTAGCACTATAAAAGAAGCATTAAACACTGAAAATCCGGGGATCCCGTCCTGAGGAAAGGAATGTAGAAGAAAAAAGAACAAGGAAAGGAAAAACCTTGAGAGGGATAAAGGTAAAAAAAGTGGAGGAACAAGGGTAGCGGAGGATGTGAAAGTACATAAAGAAGAGAAAAAGAAGGGGTGTCCTCAGTATAAGACGAGCAACTACTAAGAGTAAACAGGAGTGTCAGTATAATTACGTTGTCACTAAAAAGTGGAAAGAAACTCGGAGAACCTAACCTACGAGACCACCAAACTCGGAATATAGGCCCAAGGGAACAGGTAAAAACCTTGGAACATTTTCAACTGTATATACGTCCATTAGAGAGGCAGAGAAAAAGAGGCAAAAGGCAA
The DNA here is from genome assembly GCA_025379985.1 of Phyllomedusa bahiana. Taxonomy (NCBI): domain Eukaryota; kingdom Metazoa; phylum Chordata; class Amphibia; order Anura; family Hylidae; genus Phyllomedusa; species Phyllomedusa bahiana. The sequence continues at coordinate 18,600 of JAODAL010042794.1, forward strand.
GAGGCATAAGAGGCATATACAGCAGCTGTAGGATGGTCCCCCTGAATCAACTCCACTAGTGGGCCCCAGGAATTAACTCTTCTGGTTGGTCCTAGGCATACAGTGGTGGCCAAAAGTATTGGCACCCCATGGCAATTCTGATCAGATTAATTAATCAGTTATCTTCTGAAAATGATTGCAATCACAAATTCTTTGTATAAATACATATCATTTATTTGTTGCAATGAAATAAAACACAAACAGAATAGACAAAAAATCAAATCATTGATCATTTCACCCCCAAACTTCAAAAATGGGGCCGACAAAAGTAAGTGCAAACCCTCAGCTAATACTTGGTCAGCACAACCTTTAGCCAAAATAACTGCGCTCACCGCTTCCGGTAACCCATCAATGAGTCCCCACCCCCCCCCCACCCCCCCCTCTCAATGCTCTGCTCGAATTTCTTAGACCATTCCTCTTGCAAACACTCCATGTCCCTGAGAGAGTGAAGGCGGCCGCCTTCTCCAGACGGCCAATTTGAGATCTCTCCCACAGGTGTTCTTAATTGGTATTCAGGTCTGGACTCATTGCTGCCACTTTAGAGTCTCAGTTGCTTTCTCTCAGCCATTTTCTAGTGCTCTTTTGAAGTGTGTTTTGGGTTCATTGGTCCCTGCTGAGACACCCAGGACCTCTGAGGGAAGACCCAGCTTTCCTTACACTGGAGCCTTACATTATGCTGCAAATTTTTTGTAGTCCTTCAGACTTCATATGCCATGCACACGGTCAAGCAGTCCAGTGCCAGAGGCAGCAAAGTAAACCCCAAAACATCAGGGAACCTCCGCCATGTTTGACTGTAGGGATCTTTTCTTTGATGCCCTTCTTTTTTTTTCCTGTAAACCTATGTTGATGCCTTTTTCCCATAAAGCTCTACTTTTTGTCTCATCGACCAGAGAACATTCTTCCACAACGTTTTTTAGAGCTTTCTCAGGTAAGATTTGGGCAAACTCAGCCTGGAGTTGTTTTTTTTTTTTTTTATGTCTCAGGGTTACCAGCTAGTTCACAACGCTTGAAAATGCAGGGCGTAAATCACGCCCCCCCAATTACGCCGTACTTAGCCGGGCAGTGGGAGGCGGGTGCAGCGGGCCGGCACCCGCCGGCCCATAACTATGCATTACCAGTCAGCGCGTACAACGCCGCTAGTAAATGACATGTCACTTATCCATCTCCCCATCGGCGGATTCTCGCCGAGCCAGGGAGAGGAGACGTAATCCAATAGTTCTCACTATGAAAACTGTGGATTACCGTAATGACTGGACGTATTCCAGCCGTAATTTGCGCACAATCCGCCGCCGCACGTAATTACGGACTGAAATGCGTCAATTGTAACCGTGTTTAACATGGCCTAAGAAGTGGGGGTCTTCTGTAGTCCCCGGAGTCTCCGATTAGCTAAGGTCTCTATCATCGACTTGGGCCCTTAACAACTGCTTAACAACCGACTGATCCCCGGAGTCGATTGCTAACTCTTATCAACTGACTTGTCTTGAGGCCTTAACAACTGGCTTACCCCTATTAGCGACTTCACAACGCAGTACAAATTATATGTCCCCCATGAAGGTAATAGGTCCCCCCCAGTAAGTTATACGTCCCCCCAGTAGGTGGATATATACTTTATATGTCTCCAGTAGGTAGGTGGTAGTTTACATGTCCCCCAGAGAGGTATAATTCGAGTTTATGCAATCCCCCAGCAGGTATATGGGCAGTTACAGGTCCCCCATCGTTATATAGGTATTTTTATAGGTCCCCAGTAGGTATATAGGTAGGTTATAGGTCCCCCAGCAACACATATGGGTAGGATATATGTCCCCAGCAATATATATAAGGTAGCTCATAGGCCTTAAGCATGTAATTATAGGTAAATTATAGCTCCCCCTGTACAGATATACAGTAATAAAAGCTCTCCTTGCACATATATATAAGTAATAAAAACTCTCCTTGCACATATAAAAGTAGATAATAGCACCCCTGCACATATATAAAGTAGATATAGCCCCCTGCACATATGTATGTAGATATAGCCCCCCTGACATATATAAGTAGATAATAGCCCCCCTGCGCACAATATATACAAGTAGATAATAGCCCCCCTGCACATCATTAAAGTGAGTAATAGCCCCCCTGCACATATAGAAGTATATAATAACCTCCCCTGCCACATAATACGAATAGATAACAGCCCCCCCCGCCGTCCCCTGCCCCCATATAGAAGTAGAATAATAGCTCTTTCCCTTCCCATATAGAAGTAGATAAAAGCTCTCCCCTTGCACATATAAAAGTAATAATCGCGCTCTCCCCTGGCACATAAGATAAGTATATAATCGCTTTCTCCCCTGCACATTATAAAAGTAGATAATAGCCCCCCTGCACATATAGAAGTAGATAATAGTCCCCTGCACATATAAAGATATAATAAATAGTCCCTGGCACATGATAAGAAGTAGATAAAAGCCCCCCTGCGACACATAGAAGTAGAGAATAGCCCCCATTGCACATATAGTAGTAGAATAATATCCCCCCTGCACATATAATAAGGTAGATAACAGCTCTTAGTTTGCCAACTTATTTAAATGAAAAAGAAGGAGATTATTATGGGCGCGCGCCCATCTTGACGGTATGCCACGCCCCTTCAAAAAGCCACACCTACTCCACCCTAACTGGCATAAAGGCTTTGGCAGAAAGCCAGGTAGATGCCCTTATAGCCAGGTAGTAACCCCCCATAACCAGGTAGTGCCCCTTACAGGCCGGTAGATGCCCCCTTGTAGCCAAGTAGATGCCCCCTCTGTAGCCAGGTAGAGCCAAATTTGTAGCCAGGTAGATGCCCCCATTTTCAGGTGGTGTTTAGACCAGGGAGGTGCGCCCATTGTTAGACAGGTAGGGGCCCCCAAATTTTTAGCCTGGTAGGGGCCCCCATTGTTAGCCAGGTAGTGCCCCATTGTGTTGCCAGGTAGTGCCCCCATTGGTTGCCAGGTAGTGCCCCCATTGTTTGCCAGGTAGTGCCCCATTGTTAGCCAGGTAGTGCCCCCATTGTTAGCCAGGTAGTGCCCCCATCTGTTAGCCAGGTAGTGCCCCCATTGTTTGCCAGGTAGTGCCCCCATTGTTTGCCAGGTAGATGTCCCCTCTGTTGCCAGGTAGTGCCCCCATTGTTAGCCAGGTAGTGCCCCCATCTGTTAGCCAGGTAGTGCCCCATCTGTGAGCCAGGTAGTGCCCCCATCTGTGAGCCAGGTAGTGCCCCCCATCTGTTAGCCAGTTAGTGCCCCCATCTGTTGCCAGGTAGTGCCCCCATTGTTGCCAGGTGATGCCCCCATTGTTGCCAGGTAGTTGCCCTATCTGTTAGCCAGGTAGAGCCCCCTAAAGCTAATAAAAATAAAATAATAAAATCCACTTACCTCACAAGGCTCCTGCAGCGCGGCCAGCTCCTGCCCGATCTCCTCAGCGGCGCAGGGGGAAGTGAGAGCAGCCGCGCGTCACTCCCCTGCAGCCGCGCGGTAATTTAAAGGACCCCCGCCACCTGCAGGCGGCGGGAGGAATGCCAACTCCCCCGGGAGGGCGGGAGGGGACCCCAAATAGCGGGACCCCCCCGCCAAAAACGGGAGAGTTGGCACTTATGTGGTCACGCGTCTTGGAGCACAGTGAGGCACTATGGGCAGTATATACAGTATACATCATGTATGAGCTGCAGGATTATGCTGGCCGTGCCTTCTGCACTCCGGATATCTTCTCCTGGATATAAAGGCTCTTTTGTGCTTTGTAAGTAAGCTGTTATCCCCACAATCATTTTATTGCTGGCCTGAAGTGCTATCCGCAGTAAGAAGCCTGTGAACTCTATCCAACAACAATAAAATAGTCCAGCTCTCTATATAAACTACAGGAAAACAGCGGCAGAGAGTCGTCACCTTATAATTCAGCAGCTTTCATTACTTTCAGCCAAAAGTGAATCTCAAAAGGTCGAAAAAACTCTGTGCTGAGTATTTTTCTAATCCGTCTTCTTCGTAGGGGTTAGAGCGGTTTTCCCACAATAGATCTGTATAGGAAATAATGGGCTGGTTTAAGGCTGGTGGAAGTTCTTGAGGAAAATCTGGTGAGAACCTCATATCACCTCTGGGACCAGACCCATATCCATGTAGGAGAGGTGGCTGTGCAGACCTCTCCACTGGAGCTTACAAGAGTTCTGGAAATAATCAATCATATACAAGTATGGCTACTCCTTCATCAACCCTTTAGACCTGGATTGGATCACCAAATAGTCACAAAGGCTACTCCTTCACCAACCAAACAGAGTTCAAAAAGGGTCTGGATACATTTCTAGATGTAATAATATAACAAGTGATAGTGACCGGGATTCTGGAGAAGGGTCTGGAGACATTTCTAGATGAAATTAATATAACAAGTTATAGTGACCAGGATTCTGGAAAAGGGGTCGGGAAATACATTTCTAGATGTAATAATATAAAAAAGTTATAGTAAGCCGGATTCTGTAGAAGGGTCTGGATACATTTCTAGGTGTAATAATATAACAAGTTATAGTGTCTAGGATTCTGGAGAAGGGTCGATGAACCAGGGATTTTTCCGATTGCCAGATTGGAGTCGGGAATTTTTTCCCTAAAATTAGGACAATTGGCTTCTACCTCATTGGTTTTTTTTGCCTTCCTCTGAATCAACGTCTTGTCTTTTTTCGGCCTTACAAACTGTAACGGTCCGGTAGTGGATCCGTTGGACCACCGCAGGCGATGGTGGAAGCCCACACCAGGGAGCGGAATCTAAGTAGGTCCCGGTATTCCCCAAAGGGCCCGCCGCAAAACGGGTTTGGACTTGCTGCGGCGGGAATCTACCAGGCCCACTTCCCTGGGGGGGCTTGCCTGGGGTGGGGGCCCAAGGGTAGGCGAGGTACAGATTCGTCAGGCAGGTTCATAGTCGGGGACAGGCAGAAGGTCAGGACAGGCGGCTCAGGTTCGTAGACGTGGACAGGCAAAGGGTATGGGCAGGCGGCGAGATTCGTGGTCGGTAAACGTAGGCTAGTGGTTCGGTATCCGGTAGACAAGACTAGACAAGACTTCTGGAATGCTTTCTCCAAAGGCATGAACACTAAGGATCTGGCAAGGCTGCCAGGACGAGACTTAAATAGGAACAGTGCCTGGCAATGGCCAATTACCGGTGCACGGTCCCTTTAAATTTAAAACACTGCCAGCGCGCTCGCCCCCCTTAGGGCCCGGGGACCGTTGCGCGCCCACGGGACAGAACGGACGAGCAGGAGCGTGGCCAGGAAAAGTGAACGCCAGCACTGACGGGGGGTTTAGTGGACCCGGAACACAAGTGCGGACGGGGCGCCGCTCGGTGTCGGGGCACGGATGCGCCTGCGACCCGGGTCAAGGGTCGCAGGCGCATCCGTGACAGTATCCCCCCCCTTGGAGTGGAAGAATTTCTGGATGATGCTCCGGTTCCCAAGACCTTTCCTCTGGACCGAACCCCTTCCAGTCAACTAGAAAATATCGCTTCCCTCTAGTTCTCCTCATAATCAAGATCTCCTTGACCTCAAAGACATTGGAGGCACCAGCCACAGACAGAGGAGGGACCGACTTCTGAGAGAAACAGTTAAGGACTAGGGGTTTTAGTAATGAGACATGGAATGAGTTGGGAATTCGCATGGTGGTAGGGAGCCGGAGTTTGTAGGAAGACGGGTTAATGCGACTAAGGACCTCAAAGGGTCCAGGGAAGCGGGGTCCCATTTTTTGTAGGAAGGCATCTTAAGGCGGACTATTTGGCCGACAGCCACAACCTTGTCACCCGGGGAGAAACAGGGGAGGACTTCTTTTTTTAAATGGGCTTGAATCTTCGTGCGGTGGAAAGCAGGAGCAGAGACGGGCGTTTCTGGGACCAGATGGTCTTCATGTCCAGGACCAATGCATCCTTCGCCGGAACCTCGGATGGGGATGCCAGAGGGAGAGGAGGGTGGGGATCCAGACCATATACGATATAGAAGGGCGAGGCCCCCGCAGACTCTGAATCTAGGGAGTTATAAGAGAATTCCGCCCATGGCAGCAAGTTGGACCAGTCATCTTGGCGTGCAGAGACAAAGTGGCGTAGGTAACATCCCAAAACCTGGTTGACCCTCTCCACCTGGCCATTCGTCTGAGTGGTGGTAAGCAGAAGAGAAGTCGAGCATCACCTGGAGTTGGGAACACAGAGCCCGCCAAAACTTGGAAACAAACTGGACCCCCTGATCCGAGACGATTTGCTGAGGGAACTCATGCAGACGAAAGACGTAATGAAAGAATAGCTCTGTCATGCGGGGGGCAGGCGGCAGGCCAGGCAGCGGGACAAAATGCGCCATCTTGGAAAACCGATTTGTGATCACTCAAATAATGGTGTTGCCAGCCGAAGGAGGGAGATCGGTTACAAAGTCCATCGCTATATGGGTCCATGGATGAGTAGGGACGGGTAGTGGATGTAGTAGGCGTCTTGTTGCGGGCACAGGAGTTACAAGACTCAACAAAGTCCTTGACATCCTTAACGAGCTCTGGCCACCAATAGAACCGGGATATCAAGGAATGTTTTTGGGGCGTCGGGATGACCGGCCACCAAGGAGCAATGTCCCCATTTCAAGATACGTCTGCGGAGAGCAGAGCTTATGTAGGTCTTCCCCGGGGGAACCTTCCAGACCTTAACTGGAGCAACCGAGATAAGACGTTCTGGGGGAATTATGTGCTCCGGAGTAGTCTCTTCACCCACCCCATTGGAGGCACGGGAGAGAGCGTCGGCTTTCACGTTCTTCTCTGCGGGCTGGAAGTGAATCTGGAAGTCGAACCGGGAGAAGAAAAGTGACCACCTAGCCTGGCGTGGGTTAAGTCGCTGAGCCATCTGGAGGTATTGGAGGTTTTTGTGGTCCGAATAGATGCGGATGGGATGGCGAGCACCTTCCAGCAGATATCTCCATTCCTCCAACGCCAGCTTGATAGCTAGTAGCTCCCGATCGCCAATCGTGTAGTTCCTCTTGGCCGAGGAGAACGTCTTGGAAAAGAAGCCACACGTTATGGTCTTGCCCGTGGGCCCTTTTTGCGTAAGAACTGCTCAGACCCCCGCAGACGAAGCATCCACTTCCAAAGTGAAGGGTCTCGCGGGGTCCAGCCGCGAAAGGATAGATGCTGTGTGTAAAGGCAGACTTGAGCTTAGAGAATGCCTCTTCAGCTTCGGAGGGCCAGCTGCGAGGGTTAGCGTATTTCTTTGTAAGTGCCACTATCGGTGCCACTAGCGTAGAAAAGTGGGGAATAAATTGGCGATAGAAGTTACAGAACCCCAGGAAGCGCTGTATGGCTCGCAGACCGACTGGGCGTGGCCACTGCAACATGGCCGACAGTTTCGCTGGATCCATTTGTAGGCCTTGGTCAGAGATGATGCATCCCAGAAACGGAAGGCTGGTTTGGTGGAAGAGGCACTTCTCCAGCTTGGCATACAGATGGTTCTCTCGGAGAAGATTCAACACCTGACGAACATGGCTGCGGTGGGTTCGAGGTCAGGAGAGTACACCAGGATATCATCTAGGTAAACCACTACGCAGGTGTAGAGGAGATCTCGGAAGATGTCATTCACGAGCTCCTGGAAGATGGCAGTCGTATTACACAGTCCGAAGGGCATCACCAGGTACTCAAAGTGCCCGTCCCTGGTGTTGAAGGCTGTCTTCCATTTATCGCCCTTGCGGATTCGGACCAAATTGTAGGCCCCTCTCAGATCCAGCTTGGAGAAGATCCTTGCGCCTCGCAGACGGTCAAAGAGCTCTGTGATCAACGGCAGAGAGTACCGGTTTTTCACCGTGATCTTGTTCAGACCCCGGTAGTCTATGCAGGGCCGTAAGGAACCGTCCTTCTTTTTGACAAAAAAGAACCCCGCACCCGCGGGAGAAGAGGACTTTCGTATAAATCCCTTCTGGAGATTCTCCTGAATGTACTCCGACATGGCTTGTGTCTCTGGAACGGATAAGGGGTAGACTCTACCCCGAGCAGGACTGGTGCCAGGCAGTAAGTCAATCGGGCAGTCGTAAGGACGATGCAGAGGAAGACTCTCGGTTTGTTTCTTAGAGAACACATCAGCGAACTCCAGATACTCGGGCGGCAGGCCGAGCAGCGGCTCACGAAGGGTCGAGAGGGAGCAGGAAAGCACCGGACGAGGCGCCACCAAACAACGCCCCCGACAGTCGGGACCCCAGTGGGTTACCTCTCCAGATGTCCAGTCCAGCGTAGGAGAGTGGAGCTGCAGCCATGGAAGCCCGAGGAGGACCGCCGACGAGGAGCGAGGCAACATGTAGAGAGCGATCTCTTCCTTATGTAGCGCAACCACGTGGAGGGACAGTGGCTTGGTGACAAACTGGATGGTGTCGCCAAGTAGCTCCCCGCTGACAGATGAGATAACGAGTGGTTTCTCCAAGCGGACCACCAGAAGACGATACTATTTCACAGAGATGAAGGATAAAGTTCCCGGCTGAGCCCGAATCCAGAAACGCCGGGACTTGAAGAGGTTTTCCCTGCTTCTGACAACACCTGTACTGGCATCAGCAGATTGTGGGAGGAGGAGTTCGCACCTAGGAATGCCTCTCCCACAGAACCTAGGTGCGGGAGTCTCCCGCATGTTTGGGGACGCTTGGGACAACTCCTCTGGAAATGTTCTGGGCTGCCACAGTAGAGGCACAAGTTCCTTTGCCGACGCTGGGCCAACTCTTGCCCAGTGAGTGGAGACCGATCAATCTGCATGGGCTTCTCGGTGGGTGTTGGCAACTGGGGCGCAGGAGGCCTCTGGAACACCAGTGCCAGGCGAGGTTGGGCTAGCTGACGCTCTTGCCAAAGTTCCTCTTCTCGTTCAATGAACGACATCATGCGGGTGGCCAACCGGATCAGGTCACTGAGGGAAGATGGGATGTCTCTTGCGGCCAAGACGTCCTTTACTCGGCTTGCGAGCCCTTTCGTGAACCGAGAGTCTCAAAGTTCTTTCTTGAAGGTGGCACACAGAGCGGCCTCGTTCCATGACAGTTCTGAGGCTAAGGTGCGGAATTGCACCGCGTTTAGGGCTCCCACAAACAGATCTCCTGGGTAGGTTTAGGAAAGGGGTGTCTCCGCGGAGGATGCACGAGCTGGTTCCTCAAACACACTGCGGAACTCACTGAGGAACGACCCGTAGGTCCGCCGTCACCGATTTGTTCCTGTCCCACAGAGGTGTAGCCCATGCCAGGGCCTTCCCGAGAGAGGCTGACCACGAAAGCCACTTTCGCACGTTCGGACAGGAACTGGTCGGCCATCAGCTCCAGTGCAAAAGAACATTGGGTGATGAACCCCTGCAGAGTTTCGATCCCCGTCGTACTTGGAAAGGGAAGGACAGCCGAAGCTTGGGCCCCCCAGAGCCACAGGAACCGCTGAGGCAGGAACAACCGTGGGAGGAACCACTGCAGCCGACTGCTGCTGCTGCTGAGTGGCGATGAGCTGCTGCATCGTAGAGGAGAGCTGCTCGAGCTGCTGCACTTGCTGCGCGATCTGCTTCGATTGCTTGACCACGACGGTGGTGATACTGGCGACGCTCGGTAAAGACACCTCGGTGGGATCCATGGTCGGATCCTACTGTAACGGTCTGGTAGTGGATCCGCTGGACCACCGCAGGCGATGGTGGAAGCCCACACCAGGGAGCGGAATCTAAGTAGGTCCCGGTAATTTACCAGAGCCCGCCGAAAGCGGGATGGACTTGCCCGCGGCGGGAATCTACCCCGGTCGCTTCCACTGGCGGGATTTTCCTGCGGTGGCGGCCAAGGGTAGGCTAGGTACAGATTCGTCAGGCAGGCTCGTAGTCGGGGCAGGCAGAAGGCCAGGACAGGTGGCTCAGGTTCGTAGACGTGGACAGGCAAAGGGTATGGGCAGGCGGCGAGATTCGTGTTGGTAAACGTAGGCTACGGTTCGGTACACGGTAGACAAGACTAAAACAAAGACTTCTGGAACGCTTTCTCCAAAGGCATGAACACTAAGGATCTGGCAAGGGGTGCCAGGAAGAGGCCGGACTTAAATTTGGAACAGTGCCCGGCAATGGCCAATTACCGGTGCACTGTCCCGTTAAATTTCACACTGCCGGCGCGCGCGCGCCATAGGGAGCGGGGCCGTGCTCGCCGCGGGACAGAGACGGACAGAGCAGGAGCGTGGCCGGGTAAGTGAACGCCGGCACTGACAGGGCGGTGAGCGGACCCCGGAACCAATGTGCGGGACGGGGCGCCGCTCGGCGTCGGGGCACGGATGCGCCTGCGACCCGGGACGAGGGTCGCAGTGGCATCCGCGACACAAACTATGTAACCCTTTAGACCTGGATTGGATCACCAAATAGCCACCATGGAGCAGTGCATAGTGAAGGATCCCTAAGTTGCCATATTTTCTCTGTAGGCCCTGTGGAAATGCCTGTAAAGTGCAGGAGATGGTGCGAGTGGTATACACAGATGACAGGTTTACCGGGATGATGGGGGTAATGGTGGGGATGTGCACCGGGGCTTGAAATAAGAACACAATTCAGAGATTCTGGGATCTTCAGGCTTTACTCACGGCGCAATACCTGTAGGACTTTTTTGTGCACATGTAGGATGTTACATTTCTGGACACAGCATGTTACAATGCACACTTCTTCTTCACTAGCAGCACATTACACAGTGTCTTCTCACTTCCAGTAGAAGAATTTTCCCCAACTCCCTTGTGTGACTGGACTCAACATCCAATCACTTTACAGCTGTACTGGGCATTTCTTATGTTCCACAGCCATCATGACCCAAGTCTCCCCAGGACTTGACCACCACTAGGCCACAGCACCGGTCATCTTGTGCTTCCCATATACTTCAGTTACTCTGTAGTATTTCACCCTCTAAACTCTTTAGGCTCAGTCCCTCTGAGACAATCCATGCAGGCCTGCTTCTCTCTCTTTCTTCAGGACACTTTCCCGTTCTGTCCTCTGAGGTACCTTGTGTTCCACTCTTGCTCTAACTTGGGTCTCACTGAGTTCTATCTCTTCTTCTCTCTTTATGGAAGAGAATTTGAGTTAGAGGCGGCTGGAATAGCTCTCCAACCTATCCTATCCCACTGCTGATGTAAACGAAGACCCCCTATTTTTGCTGCAACAACTAACAACTACTCTCAGCACAACTGTGAGAGAACTAATTAGAAGCAGACAGGCTGCTCCTTTATAACTGTGTAACTTCTGCAGTCCCTTCCCTTAGCTTCATATCGATTGGCTGCAGGGCCAGCTATCCTGTATCCCAGCTATCCTGTCAGATTAGAGGGTCTGGGCTCACCAGTGGAATTGATTCTTGGGACCACCATTTGGGTTGATTATTGAGATCCACCAGTGGAGTGGGTTCTTGGGGACCACCACAGGAGTTAATTCTTGAGGCCCACCAGGGAGTTGATTCTTGGAGACCCCCAGTGGAATTGATTCTTGGGGCCACCACTAGAGTTGAATCTTGGTGCTCACCAGTGGAGTTGATTCTTGGGGCCCACCAGGGGAGTTGATTCCTGGGGCCCACCAGTGCAGTTGATCCTTGGGGTCTTCCAGTGGATTTGCTTCTTGGGGCCTATCAATGGTGTTGATTCTTGGGCCCCACCATTGGGGTTGATTCCTGGGTCTCACCAGTGGACTTGATTCTTTGGCCCCACCAGTAGAGTTGATTCTTGGGGCCCACCTATGGGGTTGGTTTTTGTAGCCCACCTATGGGGTTGATTGTTGGGCCCACTAGTGGAGTTGATTCCTGCAGGAATCCTACAGCTACTGTACATGCCTGTTTCTCTGCCTTTCTCCATGAAAACAGCCCTAGTCCTGCCATGTCCAGGAGCCCACCATGCTCAGGAGCCCACCAGCTTTTCTGGGCCAGTCCAAGTCTGGCTGGAATGCCCCAATTTATGCTTTTTAAATATTGGCAGGTACATAAATATTGAACAGTTATGGGTCACCACTTGGACCCCCGCTTATCAGAAGAACAGAAATACCTCCTAAATACTAAATAAGATGGAGCTTTAATGCAGAGGCTATTTCTGTACCTCTCTTAGAATAAATTCACACAATGGACTTTAATATGGAATTCCAGGTTAAAATCCATGTGCAGTTCATTTTAATGGGCCACTCACCCTGTCCACCTCTGCAAACTAAAAAGCCTCAGCATAAATCCAAGGAATCCCCTCAGATTTCTGTCAAGGATTGGAATTTTCGATAGGAAAAACCCGACGTGTAACCATAACCCATAGACTTAAATGGAAAGTCCAGACAACTTTCCAGGGTGAGTGAGGTTGAGTATAAATGTCTATGGTAGGTATGACTGGCTGCCTGCACTGACTGTTAGGGGTTAAAACTTTAGAGCTGCCAAGAGATCATTATTTAGGAATAAACCAGCTTGCAGGTGCATTACCATGTTGTTACCACCAGATAGAGCCAACATCATGAGGTCCCCCTCATCCATTAGTATTGGAAGTTCTTTGGGCCATAATGACCACACACTGTTCAGATGGATATAACGACCCTGTGCTTTAATTTTTAAGTGATTTTTGTATACTTTTTTCTTGACAGATGTAGCTCCATTGTATATTATCTTCTTTACCTTTACAGGGGAGAGATTTACTGAGAATTATGTACCAAAAAATAATTACATTGCATTTTATAAAATACACCGACACATTTTTGTGAAGTAAAAAAGTTCAAAATGTGTCAAAGTTCTGGAGCAAAATGACCTATAGCAGCCATAACGTGTTAAGGGAGAGAACAATGTCCAGCGAGATGTGCCAAATTTTTCATCACCATTTTGATTCATTTGTGCAGCTTCCAGCTTCTCATTGCAGGCATTTTCTAAATCTTACTTTTTTAAAAATTATTTTGCAGGTTTTAGTGTAAAAACATAAAAACAGCAATTTCTTAAACAATGCTAAATAATCATAACCTAAAAAATGAAGTAAAACATAAATTACATTTAAAAACATAAAAAAAGTATACATTTTTTTTAGAAAAAAGAATAATACAATTTAAAATTGTACATAGGCATAAAAATAAAATTTAAATTGCGTCTGGATGTAAGGCACCACATACAGGTTCTATAGGGCCAGCCTTACGGTAAGCTGAGACGGCGTATTGCGGTGCATACTGTGCGCACTGCTATACGCCGGCCAGCGCGTACTTCTAAAATGCTCTGTGCCGAATCTCATGGACTTTCACTTACGTGCTGGGAAGAAGTGACATGTCACTTCTTTCTCCCGGTGCGTAATACGCATTGGGGAAAAAGTCCGGTAATCATAACTCTCAAAGACAGCTATGAATTACCCTGAATTACCCTGGTGCATTATGGAACTTAGGCGCATTACTAATGCACCAAACATGTATAAAGGTTATACAGTAGATAGGCTGGAAATAAAAGAAAAATCATTAGAATAGCTTGTCAGTGAATAGAAACTATGGGACTGATCTTGCTTGGAGGAGCACAGATCCCAGCAATACCTGTGCTGGCTCTTGCTGTATGCAGAATAAAGGCTGAGAGCGGCAAAAGTAAATTTCAAATTTAATGTAGCAACAATGAAAAATTTTAAAATCTGAGCAACATCATCCGTGGGTTATTTAATGTAAAACTAGTTTTAGATTCTATCAAATAGAAATACATTTTATAAGGAGATATTTTTATATTTTTGGGATATTATATATTTAAATTTTTTTATATTAATTTTAGATGATAACTTTTTTATTACATTTAAATAATGTAATTTTATGCAGTTTGATAATTATCATAAACTACTTTTTATCATTGTACTGCTGTAAGTTGAGACATTTTTTTCCAGAACAGCAAATCTAGCTCCACTTTGACTCCTCAGGCTCAGGCAGAACACATTGAGATAGGTCTGCCTGTCCGGGCAGTAATGCAACTAGTTTTGCCGAAACACATTCCTCCACTATATGTGTCTAATATAACGCCCCCAAAACACCCCCTCATGTTAGGCGCATTAGAAAGTGTGAAAAACCCGACCATACATGTCTCCCTACACCTTTTAGCAGGGAATAACGAGTTGGTGGTTTTTTGCTAAATAGCACAACTATCTGGGTTTTCTGATATATGGTGTTATTAGTTAAACCAGACCTGCACAACTTGCAGGACATAGGGGCTAAGATTATGATTTGAACTCTGTTTTGGCGTGTTTTCTACACCCAAAATGCCTAAAAAACGCACCCAGTTCAATTCCATTGATTCCTACAACAAAATAACCACCGGCCCCGAGACACTCAAATTCTTGGGGCTTTTCCTTGATGTTAAAATTCCTGGAAATTCAAAGGGGTTTCAACCTCATTTCCACAAAAGTGTGGAATTTCCCACCCATGACCCAAAAGGAACTGAAAAACAGGGAATTTCAATTTTTTCGGAATTTTAAAACTGCAACAGAAAAACTAGTCAAAAGGCGTTTTAATCTTCTCATCCCTTTCAAATCTTCAGGAAACCGCTGCGAAAAGAGTGGCCACCGGTGTGGCTTTTGGCTGTGATTAGCCCAAAAATCGCGTCCTTTAGAGTGTACCCTAACCCTTGGTTTAACGGTTTCTATTTAGTATTTTGCTTTTTTGTGGAACCTTGGGGCCCTTGTCCTTGGTTCAAATCATTTCCCCCCCCTTCACATGTTCTAAGTTTTTTAGGAACGGTGTCAAAAAAAACGTTTGGTGGAAAATCCGTGCAGTGTGGACCGCTGCATGCATTTTCTAGTTAAGTCCATGTAAAAGGTTGACAGTCGCTTTACAGACGGTTTTCAAATCATGAAACTGTCTGTAAATCCGACTGATAATCTGTGCCGTGGGGACGGGCCCTAAGGGTATGTTCACATTGCATATTGCGGAGCGCACGGGTACGCGCCGCAATATAGCTGCTGTTGCGCACGTACTTTTAACAGTGCATTGGCCCAATCTCCTAATCAGTTCAGGATTCCCTGGCACGTAAGCACCCAAAAATAGTGACATGTCACCTCTTTTTACGGGTGCACAGTACGCGCCGGGAAACATGACTGTCTTACATAGCGCTTAATGAGTGCTAAGATTTTACTGTATTTGCGGGGCAAATATGTGGTGTGAACATACCCTTAAACTGCCCGAGAACGTCCCAGTATTGATAGAAAACACCACCAGACTCCTTCTAAATGGCCCGGATCACCTGTGCACAACCCCAACCTGCCCACGGACACCCCGGAAATATAGGGAATACCTATTTTATGGTGGCACAGAAATCCTTTGTCTGGCTACAAGAGCCCTCAGGCCGTATGTTGAGCCTGATTTATACCTTTAATCATTGCTACTTATGTTGCTGCTTCAGTTTCCTGACATTAGATGGTGGCACCCATCTCATTTTGCTTTGGGGCCCTATAAATTCTAGTTACGTCCCTGCATCCCAGCTGAAGGGGGTGCAGCCACACATCCTAGCACTGATTGTACTGTTCTGAGACTTCTTTGTGCATGGAGCTGTTATTTGGTTGCTGTATATCGGTATCATTTCAGTACAGTGTGTTGTACATTGTATGGCCTTGCTACCTAGATGCTGTATTTTGGTTCTGCAGTGTATGGTGGTGATGGAGGGGCAGAGCACTGTTATGTATAGAAGTGTAATTTGATTAATATAAGGATAGTTATTTGGGCACCATCATGAATGATGATGATAATTTAACACTAAAAGGTATAGGTAATGATGGTGTGTTGTATAAAGAGGGGGTAGGGAACAAACAGTTGGTACTATCCAGTGCAGGGTAGGACTGGCTCACAGGGGAGCAGGGGGAGTCCCTGGACATAGAGGGTCCCTCAGCATGGCAGGCCTGGGGCTTGTTTTTT
>JAODAL010042795.1:0-34465 GCA_025379985.1 Phyllomedusa bahiana
ATCGGTTTTTTTACCCAGTTTTTCGGGGCCAGGGCTAGTAAAAATGCAGCGCATACTCTCAGGTGCATCATTCAGGAAGTCAGGGCTGTTTTGAGTTTGGGGCCAAAGGAAGGGGAGGGGGAGGGGGGGAAAGGAGGAGGAGAGAAGGGGGTTTTCCCTAGCACCGACTTTACCGACATCCCCCCTTTGGGAAAAAGGGGGTTGGCGCAAATTTTGAGGGCAGGGGGAAATGAAAGGGGAAAATCATTTTTTGCTAGTGCCCCCTTGACCCAGGGTTTGGGAAAAACAAGGCTCCATCTCTCACATGAGTGCTTGGATGTCGTTTTCCCTCCAACATGATCCTGTTTAAAGGGCCATCAAAATGAACAAAGTTACTTTTGGCCCCCCTTCTGGTTTCCCGGGGTACAAAACAAACCGCACTTTCCTTCCCACCCCCCCAAAATAGAGAGTAAAATGCGGGAAAATGGAGCCTTGCGATTGTCAATAAAAGACATCTGTTGGTCGATCACGTTTTCAAAGTCACGGGGAAAACATCAGCGAGTGACAGCAAATAGAGTCCAAGCACCCGTAGCGGCAGCAGCCAGGCAATTGGGCAAAGCCAAAGGGGGTGCCTCTGGCAATCTTTTTTACCACCTCCCCAAACGCTCATGAAAGGGCACACATCCAACAACAGAGACCATTAAGTCTTGGTGCAAACTACTGCATCTCAACACCGATTTTTTTGTATGGTTCCGGACCCAATGACTTCGGGGTTTCCCCAAAAGGGACGAAGGCCCGAGCTCGCTCGCCACGCCATAGAGGTGTTGTCCTCCCTGCACCCAGCTCATATTTGACGGCCCTTCAGCACAGCTGGGGGAGTCATTACAGAAAAAACGCACCCGATTTTCCCAATTAATGGGATCGTTTGACTTTCTCAAGATGAATGGGCAGGGATTTTGTGATTTGTGGCCCCTTTGCTGAGGTCACCGATTGTTCCCGGTCTACTACATTTTTAAAACGAAAGGTCCTCTTGAAAATTTTTTTTTTAAAAATGTCATTTTTCTGCATTTTTATTCTTTTTTCCCAAAAGTTCATTTGCTGGTTTTGCGTGGGGAGACTGTAAAAGACAAAAGGGTTTATAAACACCGTATGCCTTTTTCCACTTTATTTTTAGAAGTTTTCGCTTTGTCAATGGTTTTGAGGTATGTTGTGTGAGTACAGTTTAAAATTATGGCCCTTTGTAAAAAAAAATGGGGCTTTAAGTGGCATTTCTCACACAGTTTTTAATTTTTTAAAAAAAAGGGAAAGTATTTTTTAAAATTTTTTGGGGTCTGTTGCTGTGAATAAGCAAAATCATGGCCTTTTGGAACAAAAAATGGGTTTTTAAAGTGGTTTTTCTCCCCACAATTTTTTAATGTGGCTGAGAAGTCATATTTATAATTTTTTGGGTCATTTTGCTGTGAGAAAAAGCTATAATCATGGTCCTTTGGGAAAAAAAAGGGCTTTAAGGGGCATTTCCCCCTCCAATTTTTAATAGTGGCTGAGAGTATTTTTTATTTTTTTGTGTCAGCTGCATTGAAATCAGCTTTTCACGGGCCTATTCAAAAAAATTTGTTTCAAACAGACTTTTTTTTACAATTTCCAAAGTGGCTCAAGGGTCATGCTTTGAATTTTTGGGGGCTTTTTTGGTGACATGCAGCTATATACAGGCCCATTATAAAAAAATTTTGTTTCAACAGACATTTTTTTTTTACAATTGTCCAAAGTGGCTCGGGGTCAGCTTTGTTTTTTGGGGGGCATTTTGCTGTGCATGCAGCTTACTACAGGTCTATTATAAAAAAATTTTTGTTTCTAACAAAATTTTGTTCTTCCCAATTGTCGGGGTGGTCAAGGGTGAGGGTGTGTCAAAAAAGGAAATAGGTAGGTCACGTTAATGGACACTATTGAAAAATACTTGTGTTTGCAAGATCTTTAACATGCTATCAATCCCTGTATTGGAAAAACCCATTTAATAAAATTTAAAAAAAAGAGAAACAAAAATGGTGGTTCCATTATTTAAAAATGTGTTTTCTAGAATTAAACTACTAAAAAACTTTCATGTACAAAATATGGGAAAAAAAATTTCCCCTGAATTTTACAAGGGGGGTAAGGAAAATTGACCAGATGTAGGTTTTCAGAGGGAAAGGATGTGGAGCACGGACAGGAAAAAAGTACAGAGACAATTTTCCCCCAGCACGTTGAGTATAAAGAGAAAAAGAATGCCCAAGAAAAAGGGCACCGGGTGGAACAGGGGGTGTTAACACCGTATTTCCCAAGTGAAGCTCAATTGGTCCCCACTCATCGGAGGGGCAAGCCTCCCAGGGCAGGGGCGTATATTTTCCCTTTTAACTAAATGGTGGTTTAAAGACTCCTTTTTCCGGGACTTTTCAATCTTTGGGGGCAGAAAGGTTTAATGGGCTTCTGCGGGACAGGACAGATATATCAAAATCCAGTTCAACTAAAAAAGGGGGTTGAAAGCTCCTTTTCCCCGGGACTTTTTAAATTTTGGGGGGAGACGGTTTAAAGGTCATTTTTGCGGTACAGGACAAATATAGTCAAGTCCGTTTAACTAAAATGGTGGTTGAAAGACTCCTTTTTCCGGCACTTTTTAAATTGGGGGCATGAGGTTTTTGGGGCTCTGCTGTGGCCCAGGGGCAGGTATATTCAATTCCTTGAAAATAAAAAGGGGTTGAAAGACTCCTTTTTCCGGCACTTTTTTTTCTGGGGTCACAGGTTTGGGGCTCAGCTGTGGGCCCAGGACAGGGTTTTTCAATGTCCGTTGAAACTAAAATGGGGGTTGAAAGACTCCTTTTTACGGCACTTTTTAAATTTGGGGGGCATGCAGGTTTGGGGGTCATGTGTGCCCCGGAAGGGGTGCCCATGTCCCGTGAAAAATAAAAGGTGGTTAAAGACTCCTTTTTCCGGGCCCTTTTTAATCTGTACTTCAGCAGGGGTTTTGGGGGTCGCGTGGCCAGAAAGGGATGTCTATGTCCATGAAACTAAAAAGGTGGTTTAAAGACCCTTTTTCCGGCCTTTTTAATCTAGGGGTTTTATGCAGGTTTTGGGGTATGCTATGCCCCCAAAAGGGATAGTCAATGCCCAATTCAACTAAAAGGTGGGTTTAAAGATTCCTTTTCCCGCATTTTTATTTTGGGGGAGACGGTTTAATGGTATACTGCGGTCCAGAAGGGGCTAAGGGCAATGTCCATTCAACTAAAATGGGGGGTTTAAAGACTCCTTTTTCCGGGACTTTTTTTTAAACTTAGGTCTGAGGGTTTTGGGGGTATGTGGTTCCCGGACAGGGATATTCTATGTCCAGTTCAAGTAAAATGATGGTTCAAAACATACTGCCTTGGGGACTTTTTAATTTGTGGGTATGAGGTTTTAAGGGGCATGCTGGTACAAGACAGGGATAGGAATGGTGTGTGACTTTTTTTCTGGGCTTTTTAAAAACCCAAGTGTGTTGCCTAAGATGTAGCGTTCCATTTGACTGTTTTGGGGTTTTAATTCCCCGCTTCTCCCGCCCTGTTTGGGTGTAAGAATGAAGGTCTTGTTGCTCTCCCAAAGACTTTAATGGTCATCGGTGATAATCTATCATCGACCATCGAATATCTTGTCGATGATGGCCGACTATCGACCATCGACCGATTGCGATAGTCAACGTAATCGCTCAACACTACTTATGATGTCAATTACAGGCCTGTCTCATCTTTTTAAATGGGAGAACTTGCACAATTGGTGGCTTTCTAAATACTTTTTTCAACACTGTATATGACTTTTTGATCGATTTTTATTACATTTTATGTGCTGCAGGATGAATGAAAACTGCAATTCTGTGGCTGTTTTTTTTCATGCCGTTCACCGTGCAGTTTAAATAACATGACAGATTTATAGGGAAGGTTGTTATGCATGTGGCAATACCAAATATGTGTACTTTATTAATTTCCTATTTTTTTTGCCAGTTGGCATTAGTAAGGGGGAAAAGGGTGGTATAGGTGTTTTTATTTTATTTTTCGTGTTTGTGTTTTACCTTTATTTACAGTTTTTGCACTTTTTCCCTTTTGTTTTACTTGTCACCATAGGGACTTGTAACAGTGATCTTTAGATCACTGTTACAATGGCGAACAGTACACAGCATTGCTTGATACACAAGAAACACAGGAGGATAAATAAATAGATGGATACAAATTCTGAACGCACTGTTATCATAATACAGCAGAAACTGAGACCAAGAGACATTTTGTCCATTCATTTCCCACATTGCTCAATTCTTGATCTTATCTGATCTGGTCTTCTGCTGGTGTAGCCCACTTACTTCAAGGTACCATTCACCAGCTGAACAGTTTTATGGAACTCTGCATGTCCCCAAAGGAGAACATAAAAGATAACACACAATGAAAATGTTATCTCAATTTCTTTGATGCTTTTTATTGGCTAAAAACAGATAACACGAAAAGTCATGATATCGCTGTCAAGTTAAACTTAGCTACATCCTTTGCTAACCTCTTTGTCCTCTGCCATAGAAAGTAGTCTCCAAAAAAATGGGAATCTCGCAAGAAAACAGAGAGTGACTTTTGATCACTATATTTACTATTTTGTCATAGGCAAACTTAAACTCTATCAGTTCTTAATCTATAAAACACTAAAACGTAACTTTTATCATGTATAACGCTTAACCTCTATAAACACTGTTTAAAAACCTGATTTCTAACCTCACCATTTAACCCTTTCTTCTTCTGAAGGAAGGAATAGCTCCTTTTCTATCATCAAGTCTGGTGGAACACCACCTATTAACAGGAAAGCCTTATATATATACAGCAATTTGCGAACTCCAGTAAGGGATCTCAAGCCTCCTACTTGGGCAGTCGTCCCTAATCTAATAGACACAAAACAAATAAGGCCCCCTTGTGACACCCTCTGCAGCGGGTGACACTTGTAGACAGAGGTGAAAAATCACAATTTAAAAATCATGACTGACCTCCCCAAAATGTTTCACCAGCTAAACTGGCTTCATCAGGGGTTAGAGGTCCAGTCCCATGTGGTCTAACCTCATTTCCTTTTATACCATGTTAGGTACACACCCTATCCACAAAACCCACTCCCCCGTCCACTCTCCTGCACACACACTGATAATATGTGCTGCTACTGCTGCCACCATGCTCCCATAAACAACAATCCTCAGACAAGTTCACCATCTCCATAACGAGCTTGCGCCCTATCTTACCATGCTGCCCGCTCCCGCGTTCTGTATCAAAGGACATTTTTGCCTTGACTGTGATGGACTTTCGTCCCATTTCTCTCATATTATTTCCTCTGCGTGGCTCACCTAGAACGGACTAAGCAGAATAGGTGTTACATTCCACAGCACACTACCAGCTTTTTCACCTCCCATAAATCCCTTTCTTCTCCATGTCTAATATGTATATTCATTGGGAATATATACTCCATTGTCCTGTACACTATTGTCATAGTCTCTTCCCATAAAGCACTTCTCCTTTATATCTAATATACATATTCATTTTAATAAAGCTGCAGGTTTGCTCATCATTATTTTTCATTCTTATGATATTTATGTAAAGCCAACCTTCTAGCAAAGAGATTAATATCTTTTACCCATACAAACTCATTAAATTTGGGCATGGGAGTAAACGTTAGACCATATGCCAAGACCTGTTTTTGATTTTCCATTAGTCTATGAGAGGAGAAATTAATCACTTGGAGTGCTCCATCCTTTGTTATTTCTGATAATTCCCCTTCTCTCGATCCCTCAATAGAATCCTTGGTTGTTCTAAAAAAAAGTGGATGCATTTGGATTTTTGAATGTTCCTGAGATTGAGTTTGCATTGTGTTCATAGCCTGTCCATTTCCTGCCACTAATGGCATATTTGCCATGGGCCAGTACACCACAGGATGCAGAGGAGGATAATGTATTTGATCCCACTCGTCCTTCTCCTGATTGACATCTCTGAGGATTCTGATCTTGTACTGTTTTAGATGATTTTTTATGTGTTTTCTTATTTGTCCAACCTTTCTCTGACCCTTCCTCCAACCAGTTTTCTTCCCCTGTGTATAACTTTTAATTGAACCTGTGGAAGATTCTTCTACAGCAGAAATCTCTGAATCTGACAAATCTAAATATAAGTTATGTTTGTAGGTAAATCTACTATTTTTGCAAATATAAACCTGATTGTTATCAAAATCTTTCCGATCCCTCAGATATTTGTTGTGTTTCCTTTCTTCAACTTCTTCTCTCAGATATTCTATATTTCGTTGTAATTTTTGTTCTAATTCAGGGAAATCTGGATGGGCCCGAAAGTTCTTAATCTCCACTATCTCTTGATTTAGTTGTTCACTTAATTTATTAAATTAAATTCTTTCGAATTCTGACAGGTATTTCATCAATTTCAGAGACCATTCAGTTAGCAATTTTTCCCAACCTTTGATAAAAATGGGGTCCTCTAAATGTGTATTTGGTCTCAAATTGATCCTTAATCCTCTATACACAATTTGTTGTTGTATATATGTCTCTAGACTGGCTACTTCGCAACCTGCCCAAATTAGTTGTTTGTAAGTTTTATTTAATTTCTGAAAGGCTACATGGATATTAGTTTCATTCAATTGAATTGGTTGATTAGAAAATACTGCATTAGCTTCCTGTGAAAAAATATCCAAATTAATTTTCTGACTCAAAAAATCTGCCATTCCCTAGATTCCCCACTTGAACATTGCTGTTCACCAAACTTGTCAAATAGTCTCCAACAAAATGGGAATCTCGCAAGAGAACAGAGATTGACTTTTGATCACTATATTTACTATTTTGCCAATGGCAAACTTAAACTCTATCAGTTCTCTATCTATAAAACACTAAGGGCGACATGTATGAACGGGCTTTACACCTGTTTTCTGGCGTACACTGCGCCTCCCAGCCCGATTCCCACTGTCGGACGCAGCGTTCGCCACTTTCGGCTGCGGTCCGCATGAAGGGGCGGGCGGTGGGCGGGCAGTGGGCGCGGTGGGGCACGGTGTAGGCTTTCCGGGGCGGGACGTGGCGCGCTCGTATAGTCCGAGGCATGTACCATCGCGGCTCGCCATATCGCGGCGCTCGGCAGCTCCGACAAGCAGACCAGGTTTTTTTTGGTCTAAATCCTCCGGCAGAGGCGAAGTGAAGCAGGATCCGAACATGCGAGGAAGCGGATCGAAGATCGCGACAGAAGTGTCGGCGCTCCGCTCCGACAAGCAGACTTGGTCAAAATGCTCCGGCGAAGGCGAAGTGAAGCAAGAACGGAACATGCGAGGAAGCAGATCGAAGATCGCGACAGAAATCTCGGCGCTCCGCTCCGTGCAGCAGAAGTATGAATAGGAAAAAATCGCCTTTTATAAAGGCGGAAAACAGTGTCAGAAGAGAGCTGCACGTAAAAATACACATAATAAAAAAAAACATCACTTTTCCAAACTCTAGAACGGCGCAATATCAACAAATATGATATTGCAAATTGCCGGGAAAGACAGTAATTCAAAATCTGAAACCTATTCTCATTGGTCGGCAGAAACTGGCCAATCAGAATCGGAGCGAAGTGAACCATTAAAAGCTATTGGGAAGAATTGACCAATAAAAAATCCCCGGCGGGATAAGTCAAACTACAGTCACAAGGCTGAACAGAGCTGATTGGCGGAGCTAGCGGGGTCTCGGCTAGCTCAGCCACTCAGCGCGCAAGCTACTTCTCCCATTATACTCTATGGAGAGATGAGCGCACTCAAATCTCGGCGCTCAGCGCCGCGCGGCTTGAGGTGTTAATCATCAAATTATTTTTATACAGTGTAAAACATTCTCAGATACATTCCAGAACACTTCTTTAAAAATAAAAGCAGTTAAAAAACCCGTACAACAGCGTTCGTCGCCGAGACCGGCACCTACATAGGGAATTGTCATAGAGAGAATTGCCGGGAAAAGACAGTAATTCA
Organism: Phyllomedusa bahiana; assembly: GCA_025379985.1. Classification (NCBI taxonomy): domain Eukaryota; kingdom Metazoa; phylum Chordata; class Amphibia; order Anura; family Hylidae; genus Phyllomedusa; species Phyllomedusa bahiana. The sequence goes on from JAODAL010042795.1 coordinate 7,981, forward strand.
AATTTGTAAAGCTATTCTCATTGGTCGGCATAAACCAGCCAATCAGAACAGGAGCGGACAGTGGCCCATTCTAACCTATGGAGGAGAATTGACCAATCAGAATAGGAGCGGACAGTGGCCCATTCTATCCTATGGAGAAAAAATGGACCAATCATATTCAAAGGCGGGACAGTTCAAAATACAGTAAAAAGACAGAAACGAGCTGATTGGTTGAAGCAGCGGGGGGCTCGTCCAGCTTAGCAATCAGAGCGCGAGCTGCTTTCTCATAGAGTTCTTATGGGTATCGAAATTTAAAAAAGGCGCCTTAATTTGGACCATGGGAGAGCGAGCGACGCTCCTATGGGTTTTCTAATGCAATCTGGTGTAAAAGTGTACATGGCTGAAATCAAATTATAACACTACAGACGTTGTGCCGATGTGTATATACAACGAATACTAATATGTGGCTAACGAAAAAAAAAAAAAGACCATAAAATCATGTTTATTTCTTTATTTTCGTTAGCCAAGGATCAATAGTATGGGTGCATCGAAATAAAGAAATAAGCATGGTTTTCTTGATTTCAAATTTTTATTTAGTTAGCCACATATAGTATTCCTTTTTATACACATCGGCACAACTTCTGTAGATGTTATAATTTGATTTCAGCCATGTACAGTTTTATACCAGATTGCATTAGAAAACCCATAGGAGCGTCGCTCGCTCTCCCATTGGTCCAAATTACGGCACCTCTTTTAGGCATTGATCACGTGAGGCCATGGTTTCTATTTAACAAATTGGGATGTATGTATATTGTTTCTGTGCATGAGGGGGTTCGTTGGCAACTGAATCATATAATATATGCACTCGCGATACTGTGGCGAGACGCAGCTCGGGAGTAGATTACCATCTATTCATGTATACATTTATTTATGTATAGATTTATTGTTTCTGCTAGCTGCGTAGATTTTGTGCTAACTTTAAATACAATATATGCAGTACAGATGTATGCAGTTGCAATAGAGTATGAATGTACTAACATTTTTCCATGCTCCCATTGTGACGTAATGAATTAGGTGGCTAGCCGTGACCTGTAAGAAAGAATCTTTAATGGGGAGGGTGGGAGGGGAAGTTTCAGGAGGGAGGGAGGGGAGCTAACCATAGGGCCTGCTGCTTTATTAAAAGGAATATGTATATTACATATAAAAGAGAAGTGGTTTATGGGAGGAGACTAAGATAATAGTGTACAGTACAATGGAATATGTATTTAATAAAGCCTGCAGCTTTATTAAAATGAATATGTATATTAGATTTAAAGGAGAAGTGCTCTATGGGAAGAGACTATGACAATAGTGTACAGTACAATGGAGTATATATTCCCAATGAATATGCATATTAGACATGGAAATAAAGGAGTTTATGGGAGGTGATAAGGCTGGTAGTGTGCTGTGGAATGTAACACCTATTCTGCTTAGTGCGTTCTAGGTGAGCCACGCAGAGGAAATAATATGAGAGAAATGGGACGGAAGTCCATCACAGTCAGGGCAGAAATGTCCATTGATACAGTACGCGGGCAGCATGGTAAGATAGGGCGCAAGCCCGTTATGGAGATGGTGAACTTGTCTGAGGATTGTTGTTTATGGGAGCATGGTGGCAGCAGTAGCAGCATATATTATCAGTGTGCGTACATGAGAATGGAAGGGGGGATGGGTTTTTTGGATTCTCTGATGGCTAATTGGTGAGCACCTGAATAGGGTGTGTACCTAACATGATATAAAAGGAAATGAGGTTAGACCACATGGGACCGGACCTTTAACCCCTGATGAAGCCAGTTTAGCTGGTGAAACATGTTGGGGAGGTCAGGCATGACGTTTTAAATTGTGATTTCTCACCTCTGTCTACAAGTGTCACCCGCTGCAGTGGATGTCACAAGGGGGCCTTATTTGTTTTGTGTCTATTAGATTAGGGACGACTGCCCAAGTAGGAGGCTTGGGATCCATTACTGGAGTTAATAAATTGCTGTATATATAAGGCTTTCATGTTAATAGGTGGTGTTCCACCAGACTTGATGATAGAAAAGGAGCTATTCCTTCCTTCAGAAGTAGAAAGGGTTAAATGGTGAGGTTAGAAATCTGGTTTTAAAATAGTGTGTATAGAGGTTAATTGTTATACATAATAAAAGTTACGTTTTAGTGTTTTATAGATAGAGAACTGATAGAGTTTAGGTTTGCCTATGGCAAAATAGTAAATATACTGCCATAGAAAGCTCACATTTCTGCTACAATGTATCAGTTGTGTCAAACACTTTGGAGGAGGAAGGAAGTCAGCACAGAAAAATAGTACAAATGCAGTTTGGATAACATAGAGACATTATTATGCCTCAGCATAAGTTTGTAAAACAAATGTGCTAAACTGCACTACCAAATACAGTGCCTGTTATATGATGATAGAGCCAGTAATTATCAGCTGAGGACAAAGAAACAATGTGAGGAATCTTAGGACTAAATACACAGAAGTAGTTTGTTCAGCATTAATTGCTATTGCATTACAGAAAAGTTATTTTGCAACTAGTGTTTTCCCACCAAATAAAATTGATGTGGAAAGATCGCAAATTAAATAAGAAACATTTTCACCATTTACCATTATTACAAATTTTGTACCATTTTTGCTTTAGCTGCAACCTTATTGATCCATATTGTACAGCTCATCTCTAGATGATCCGACCAGTGACGAGAGCTCTTCAGTCTTGGCGGCACATGCTCAGACTTCACCTCTTTTCTCAGGCAGCTAGTGTTAGTCTATTCCCTGCCTAGTAATCACACACACTCACTGCTGAGCGAGTGTTCAACTCCAGGTGTTGTAATTTTACTCTGGTCCTCTGTACTCCTTAGTAATTAGTCAATTGGTGCAGATAAGCGTTCTTTCATAATTTTAAAACAAAATTAAGTTAAAGATATGAAAAAATATAAAAACACTTTGCTTATTTACCATTTAAAAAATAAAAATGAAACAATCAGTATCACCCAAAACTAAAAATAAAATAAAATATCAAGTTATTTATACTAAATGGTGAACCCCCCCAAAAAAAATACCAGATATGATGTTTTTGTCACTTTGCCTCACAGAAAAAATTAAATAAAAAGGTATCAAAAAGTTGCAGGCATTTAAAATGGAATAAAAAAAACAAAAAAATTGTTCTGTCAAGTGAAAAATAAATAAGTTATTGGTCTCAGAAAATAGCAAAGCAATTTTTCATTTCTTAAAAAAAAGGTTGCTTTTTTTAGCAAAACATAGCAGAAACTTTATAAATTTTGTATCGCTGGAATCAATCCAGCAGAATAAAGTTATTTGTGCACAGGCAAATTTTGCAGATTTTGTGGATGTGAATCTTCAGTGTCGATTATGAAAAATGTATTAAAAAATAGCTATGTGCTAAAAATAGGGAGGATTAGATTTTGCTGCAGAAACCAGACCATTTACACCACAAAATTCTCAACAATGAAGCTTGATTGCAGAATTGTTGCAGATTTTGACTTCTCCTTTGAAGTTTAAGTTGAAAATCTGCAACAAATCCACATCATAGAGCTGGGCAAAAGTGAAAATCCGCTTCCAATACAGGTGGATAAAATAAAACTTTCTTTATTGTAACATACTGTACTTAAAAATTATATATTCAGAACATGGTTCAAATATAAACAATGCTTGAAAAGGCGAGTTAAATTATTGTCTCGCTGACACATTTCGGATAAAAAAAACTTCTTAATCGTAGTGCTACAATTAAGGAGTTTGTAGGCCGAAACATGTCAGTGAGATGATAATATAACACACCTCCTGGAGCTTTGATTATACTTGAACCATCTTCTGAACATATAGAGCGACATGTATGTATGGGGCCGCATCTGTACCCTAGCGTCCTTTCAGCCCAAAAACTGACGCAGCACTGTTCTCTAGATCTATAATCAGGTGCACTCCAAAAGTAGGCGCATTATCGGGCACCCGCACCACTGACTATCTGGAGGCGTGTCACAACATAACCGTATGATTCTACACATTTATGACGGGAGGACGGCAAAACTGGGTGCATTACTGCTGGAACAGGAAGACCAAAAGTGGTTTACCTGAGCCTGATTTGTCGTTTTGGAGCAAGAAAGCACCTAATCTAGGACCCATAGTAGAACAGGTTCACAGATTAAGGCGCATTCTATGCTACTAATGCACGCAAAAAATGTCACCCATAGTTTTTAAGTATGTTACAATAAAGAAAAAGTTTTAATTTATCCACCTGGATTGTTAGCTTGTTTCCCTTTTGTAAAGCTCTATTGCTTGAGGATTGGGTTTTGCTTCAACCGTGTCTCTTCCAGCCAGTTTTAATCAGGACTTGGGAAAGCTGATCGCCTGCTATTTCATATGGTAGTGTTCCAAATCCAAAGCATACCCACAACATAAATGGATATGCAGTAGTTTTTAAATCCATCACATTCTGTACAGATTTCAGAGGGGATTTTTTTGGTGCCTTACAATCTAATTTTCTTTGCAGCTACTGTAAAACACCGCTGCTTTTGCATCCCATGTAAACATATCCTTATGCTCCCTCTAGAGGCAGCAGGCAGTCAAAATTTTCTTATTTCACACTACAGCTGCAGGGAAGCAGAAGATTTATACTTCTACAAAGAAAAGCTCCAACATTTCTAGAGGCACCGTAAAATATTAATTGGTACTGAGTTTTGGACCTATTTAAAAATATGTTTGTACTCTTTTTAAGCATTGAGAGTCTTTTAAAAGACTAATATTATTAAGTAAAGTACTCCAAAATGTTATTGCAGGTGTCTATTTTTTTTTTTCTGAAGTGTTAATACAAAGTAGTAATAGCACATTATCAATATTGCCTTCCTGTGGTAGATAAGAGGAAAATAAAGTACATCATAAATCTCATTCACTAGTAAAGGAATAGCCATAATGCAAAAATGACATTGGCCTTTTCTTTCATCAGACAGGAAAAGACATATTTAAGCTCATTTTGAGAAAATATTAAGGTATCAGCATGACAAAAAATCAATCATTTTCCCATCTACAGATCATTCCTTCTTACTTAATAATTGATGCTAGTTATATCAGCATGTTTGAAATCCTCCACAGATAAGAAATAATTAAGTTAGCAGCAATCAGCGTGATGTGTAATATCTCAATCAGTAAGAATTTTAAAGGGAGAAGTAGAATAAAATCATTTAAAAATAACCCTAGTTGATTCCTTTTCTACTGCAAAAAATACATCTCAATGTCATATTTAGACTGATAAGCAACCTGTGCTGTGAATTGTTAGAATAAGTAGCTCATGGCAACTTAATGAAGTCTCCATGGCTTCTCATCTTCTGTAGCCTGTAAAAAATGACAATGACGAGACAATACTCTTCTGCCGGAAACTCTTTTCAAAGGTGACTTACCAGCAGGAGATGAACATTTGTGTGCTGACTTTGTTTGCACAGTTTTCTGTGGAATTCAGCCAATAGTTCACACAAGAAGAAATCATTATCTTCTGATTTATGAATTAAACATACTTTAAGTATTGAAAGATATTATGTATTGATATGGAAACTACCTTCTTGATATATTATTTAAAACCAGTAGCTCAGCCGAGAAATCTAACAAACCTTGTATTTTCACTCATGGCAAATTTTGTTGGTTGAAAATCAGCTCCATTCATCTGAATGGGATTATTTCAGCTGTAAGCACATGAGTTTTTGCAAGCCCCAGGAATGGAACAGTCATAAAAATCTAACTCATATTAAGTCACCCGTATAGTAATCCCTAAGCAAAAATACTCTAGGTACTCCTTTATGTTTTTATTTCTTTTTGTATGTGTTACAATGTTGTCACAAGACCAATAGGTGTGTTACATGTAGCATGCATGGATATAACTATGGCCATTGCAGCCATAGCACTTGCTATTGGGTCCAGGGATTAAAGAAGTTTTCACACCACAATGATTAGCTTTCAAGATGTGGGGAAATGTAAATGAAGACTATTACCAAATACTTTGCTGTTTTGATTTTGCTTTGTTCAGGACATGAATATTTGATCTGCTGCTAGTGCACATAAGTTTCTCTAGGTTACTAGCCACTTCTCTCTGATTGATCCAATTGATTCAATTTGTCATCAGTCAGTGGTCAGACTCCCTGCTGAGTCTTATCACTAGCACAGAAGCTTTTTGTACCTAAGTAAATGACCACTTTAAAGCCTTAGAGCTCTGTAACCTTGTGCATTACATGTTATTAATCTCCAGCATTCATCTCATTGGAACATGAATAGCTAGGAATAGCATAGCTGATAAGCCAATCACTGTTATAGAACTACCCACAGCCTGACCAGAAACTGTATGGTGAGAAAATCTCTTTAAGTGGGCCACTCAAGTGCAAGAACATTGTAGCTTTGTGTAGGAAATAACAATACTTGCTTGTATCTAGCATTCATATTATGGAGTTCTATGTGTGCTATTATACACCTCTTTAACTTATGCTGCTGTTGAAGTTTTCTATTATTAGGTAATAGGGTAATATTGGCGTCTCATGGATTCTAGCTGTGCTTCTGGCAGTGTGTGATGTTGAGTCACTTTAGTTCAAGTCAGTCATGTAATACAGCTCATGCAGAATGAGATGTCAAGAGAGATCTGGAGATTAAGAATTATTACTCAATATATTGCAATAGAAAATTCTGACATAATAGTAAACCAAGTACAGTCAAGGTTCATTGAGAAAACAGAACAAAATACAGATAACATATAAGGGAATTGATCAAAGGGATATAAGGGAATATTCTGATCTTCATCAGGGGTCATGCTCAAGAAGAGATTGTTATTTAGATAAGATTTACAATATATGTTAGCAATTTGAACCTCCTGCCTCTCATTGTTTGAAAGGGTTGTCTGGCGAACAAAACAAAATAATTCTCAAATGGCCTTCACTAATCTTTATTAATTTATATTAAATGTTTATCATGTTTAATTTGTGTTCTTCCTGTGGTGTATGCAACCTCTCTTCACTACAGCCAAGTAGCAGCATTTTATTCAAAAGCTTTTTCCATCTGCCCTTTAAAACTACAATTCCCAAGATCCCATGTTGTGCTTTATCCTAACCTCTCAGCTTCAGCTACAATGCACACCCCACAAAGCACAACCCTTGGTACACATGGGGTGAAATGTATGAACTTGGCATAGACATGCCGGTTCTGAATAGCTTTAGAGCAGTGTAGAATGCGCCAATATGTATGAACCTGTTCTACTGCAGTTCATACAGTTGGCACATCGTAGGTGTAATATTGGTGCAAAACCTGTCTGTGCTGCATAGTAAGCACAATGGTTGTTGTGGAAGAGAAGACTCCATTGAATTCCTGACAGTTTTGGCTATACTTACTGATATTAATTTTTAAACTATATAAAATAAAATAATATTCCACTAATATAAAATGAATATAACATTGTATAATATAAAATTAATGTCTAATTCAATAATATTAAATAAATTTACAATCAAATAATATAAAATTAATATAAAATTATATATTCTAAAATTAATAATAATTTAAATAGTATAAAATTAGAAAATAATACATCATCTACCATAAATCCCGTTATTATAGTATTAGCAGTGATTACAAATGCATCATAGCTGGCTAGAGATAAAAGAAAAGTCACTAGAATAGCATGTCAGTGGATAGAAACTATGGTAGTGATCCTGCTTGCTGCACCTCAGGTCTCAGCGAGAATAAAGGCTAAGAGCAGCAAAATGTCATTTCCACACTGATCACGGTGAATTAAAAATTTGTTTCATGTAATAAAAACAAAAAATAAAAATATCAGAATGAAATTTTATTAAAAATTAATTTTTCATTAGAAAATCAACTCAATGAATTGCAGTAGTCTCTACAGAGAAGAGAAGTAACAGTTGGAATCCAAATGTTACAGTTTTTAACTATGATTAGCAATAATAGCTACTTATCTCTTACAACATTCTAACCCCAAATTGGGATTGACACAGAGAGAGCATTGTGACTAGTAGAAAGAAGCTTCTGTTCTACTCTGTAGAGCATGAAGCAGTTCATTGAGTTGCATTTCTAATGCAATTTTCTTTGTTTATTAAATTTTGAATATATTTCTCGCTTTTTATTTTTTAACAAAAATATTTGTGGGATATTATAAAATTTTTATTTTAGATTATATAATTTATTATTAATTATATATTATTAATTTTTTATAGTTTGATAGTAATCATTGAGTTTTTACTATTTTAGTGGTATTAGTTGAGAAATAATTGATTTTTCTTTTCTTAATGGCAAATCTAGATTTTCTGCAACAACTTTGACCTCAGTCAGACCAGTTTTAACTTGGTTTGGCTGTTCTGACAGTTATGCGCGTACTTTTGACATTCTGCATTCATAAATGTGTCTAATCCTAAGAATCTGGTGTAACACGCCCCCACATAATTGGTGCATTTAAAAGTGTCCAGCCTGTCGCAGAATGTGCCAAAATTTGGTGTGCGACAGTTGTTACATATATAGATCAGGGCTATGCAAGGTTTTTGGGCTCTAATCCCCAGAATCCAGAAACCTGGCACAGCCCCATTCATACACGTTACTCATGATCTTACAAAACTTTCTAAGACTGAAAGAGATATATTTTTGGAAAAAACATTTTTCCACTGGACAACCCCTCAATGGACAGAACCACTTTTCACCTTTTTTCTTTTTTGTTCCCTATATTCCAACAAACATAACTTTTTATATTATTTTTATTTTACTCTACTGTTTTTTAACTGAATCTTTTACAGTTTAATTATACAGCATTTTTGGAGTACCTTTTCTTTAGCCTTTAAATTAACCTCACTTTTGAGGTAAACACAGAAATAAGTGATTTCACTATCTCTCCTGTTTCTTTTTAATTTTTATTTGTCAATTCATAACATCTTACTCAGTTCTTGACACATTTCATTGCTAAGGCATACAATATACCCTAACAACAGGCAATACAAAAAAGACATTTATAGCAATATGACCAAAGCTGAAAGTTTATAAATTTTAATAATGTTAAAAGTATAACAAGCAACAAATTGCTGAAACGCATAGACAAATTGGCGGAATACTTATCGGGAAGTCTTCAATGTAGCATGACTTTCATAACCGCATGGAGCTAGAATACAAAAAAAGACATCCTTTGGAACCTCAGGACTGTTTGTGCATGTGTGGCAAGAACTCAAATGTTATGAACAGAATGTCTGGTGATCAAGGAGATACTTTATCTAGAATTTTGGTCATTATTCACCATACTGTCACAAAGCCATGCACATATGGTGCTGTCTGTTCATACAGTTCCTCCCACACCAAGGATACGCAGCATATTTTAGGGTATTTGGTGGTAAACTTTAAAATGACTATTGAAATAGTGTTAGTAACTTGGTAATTAGTTTAGCATAAAATATACTATACTAACAAGCCTACAGAACCAGCCATAAAACCTATAGTATATCTATATTGGTGACAAAATCTGTATATGATACATGATTTTGCTGTGGATTTGGAGTTGGAGTTTGGAGTTATGGAGTTGGCCTTGAATTTTATCTTAATCTGGAGAAGAAATGTGCTTCAATAAAAAAAAATCTAAAGCTGACTGCAATTTTTTATACTGTTTGTGAATGGAGTTGGTTAAAACCCCATTTCCTTAGATTGTACTAAACTTTTCACTTTGTTGTTAATTCTTCAAACAAAATTCCAACAAAGATGCTGTATATGAACTTGTTATATAACGTTTAAAGGGGTTTTCTCGCTACAAAGATCATATTTCTAAGGATGGAGATAGTAAAAACAAGCACTTTTGCAATTGGTTTACATTACCTAAATCACTTATTATAGCAGACATGAGCTAATATGTGCATCTATAGCTATTTCTGCAGCAGGTGGTTGGGCCACACCCTTTGTCTGCCTGATATGTCATTCAGAATGTTGGACATGCCCCTTGGATGGGAAACTCCCCCTGTGCTGTGATTGGCTGCCTGCACTCTATGCTTACTTCCCATTGAGCTGTATAAATTGAAAGTGAAACAAAGTGCCTCAACTTTCTATGAAGCCTGTGTCTGTATATTAAAGGCTCTCTGAGCTTCTCTCTATGCTCCTATCTCAGCTCTATGTGAAGGATATGGGTTATTACTAAGTATCTAGCTGCTAGATTCACTCTCCCCTCATATAACACAGCCTTATACAGTCTTTTCCCCTCTACCTCCTGCCTGATAACCGAGGGGAGAGGGGGGAGGGAAGTGTGCATTTTTCACATTTGTTTCATCAGTTCAGGCTGTATGTATAACTGCTTACAGCAACTTCAGGTGTTCTGGTTACAGGTGTTCTGGTTATACAGTTATTCTGGTCCTAAGGAGCTTGTTCAGCCTGGGATGGAGGTGACAGCTCTGCATGCATGAGAACTGACCATTGCAGGAGGTCTGCAGAGCTGTGACATCCTCTCTCTCCCACTGCTCACACAGATGATGATATCATAACTCTTCAGTGAGGGAAGACATGCTTACTGGAAGGAGAGACACGCCTACTGAGAGGAGAGACTTGGTCAGCTCAAGTCTGCAAAAGCCAGTGATGAGAAAACCCCTTTAAGAAACAAGTTAGCAACCATAAGTGTGATGCAAAGCTATGTATTATTTGTTCTGTAAATGTATTGTGTGCTATAGAGTAGTCGATGTTAAATTGGCAATTGTATTTATATACTGATTATAGTTTTTCTTGTTTAGGGTGCAGTCAAACTATGATTTTAGTCTTTTGAAAGTGTTTGAGAACACAAAATAAGTGCTTACAGCAATAAATGTGGCTGTCCTTGCATTTGGTATTTTCCCCATAAAGATTATATGAGGACTTTTAATGATGAGTTCTTTATACGTTAGGGCAACACCTAGACAATGTAAACGTAAACAGGACAGTTTTAAATTCAGCACATTTATCATAGTTTTATAAATCTGGTGCATGTTCAGGCTGTTTAGCCTAGGTTTACACCTTCTATTAGTTGGCCTACTTTATGCCACTAATTTTGGTAAAATTTTGACACACAGCTTTATATGCTTAGATACTCCACTTTCCACAAAGCCATGCCTTTAGTTAAGGCCGTGTCCATTTTAACACGATCAATGAAATGGTCTAGATACTTTCTAGAACACACAATAAATGTAGTATGAACATGCATATCAGTATTCTGATGCTAATGTCACCAGAATTTTGGTGCAATTGCCATAATCAATGTGCCCCAATATATTTTTGCTTTTCTTCAATATATGGATTTTTGCTATCACCGCAGAGCACCACTATTTTAGAAATAATATAGTATCACTGATATTAGTAGTACTGACAGAGTAGGGAGTAACGCTGGCTATTTATCTGTAGGAACTAGTAATATCTGATTTTTCTTGTTTGAGTTAATCGTAAGACAGGTCTTAGTAGTTCTCATAACTATAGACATGGTAGTGTAGTAAACAACTGCCACTACTAAACCACCAATTAGAAATTAGAATCTGAAACAACACGCTATTAGTATAATATAATATGCTATTATACAAAAAGTAAGCATACAAGACTCTAAAACTAAAGTACGATCCTTTTGTAATACTTGCATTGCAGGTATGTTCGCTACTGGCAGATTTCATGGCAAAATTCTGAAGCTGTCCCCTCCAACAAAGTCTATAGAAACTTAGGGAGACATGTATGATCGGGTTTTTCACCCTTTTCTGGCAGAATATGCACCAAAGTGAGCCGCCTACGTTGTCTAATGCACCTAACGAATGTGTTAGGCGCATTGTTCATAAGACTCAACACTTTTTAATGCGCCTAATGTGAGGGGGGCGTTTTGGGGGCGTGTCGCACCACACTCGTAATAATAGACACATAAATGAATGTGGTACGGCAAAATTAGGCGCATTACTGCTCAAACAGATAGATCTATTTTAATGTGATCTGCCTTAGCCAGAGGAGTCGAAGTGGAGCTAGATTTGCTCTTAGGGAAAAAAATGTCCAATATTTCTCAACTTACACCAGTACAATAATAAAGAGTAATTTATGATAATCATCAAACTATATACAATTAAATTATTTAAATTTAATAAAAATGTTATAAAATTCATATAACAATATATAATATCCCAAAAATATAAAAATATCTCCTATAAAATGTATTTAAAATTAATAGACTCTAAAACTAATTTTACATTAAATAACCCACTGATTATGTTGTTCAGATTTTAAAATTTTTCATTTTTACTACGGTACATTAAATTTGAAATGTATTTTTGCTGCTTTCACCCTTTATTCTACATACACCACAGGTCTTGCTGGGACCTGTGGTCCTCCAAGCAATTCAGTACCATAGTTTATATTCACTTACATGCCATTTTAATTACTTTTTTTTATTTCCAGCCTATCTATATCCTTTGTACATTTTTAGCGCATTACTTATGTACCTAAGTTCCATAATGCACCAAACACACAGGCGAGGCGCAATGAACTTTAGACACCATTTCTGAGCACACAAAAAACACTTTCATACATTCAGGCACATCTGACACTGAAAAATAGATACGAAAATGCGTCTAGTTCCATACATGTCTCCCTTATTGTTTAATATATATATTACAAAAGACAAAATATGATACCCATATGTGACATATACCGAGTGTTACACTGCTAAAGGCAATGTAAAGATCAGTCATATACTGTATGTAAGATACATACTTTTCGTGCATTCTAAACTCATTATTTAGAATCCACATTTCACTACATTATAGCATAAGATTGTGTTTACCTACGTACAGCTGCTCAACAAATTTGGTTACAGGTATTTGATTTGTACCTACCAGGCACCTAAAAAAAGTTTTTAACTTAATATTTTTTCTGTACAGCACCTCTTGAAATTAAATAAAATAGAGCCATCATGACAGAACAAAGTGAAAAAGGAGTTTTCTGGTAGAGAAATAAAGATATCTTAAGACTGACTTCAAACGATATCCATAACAAGTAACTGCAGTGAAACTGTTTCATCTTTGCCTCTGGGATATTATTAAGTCTTTCTAGTAGTACTAACAGCAGAAGCAAGGATTACAGAAGTTACTACACTGTAGCTGCTTCCCTTCCATACAAATAGAAGAAAACGCATAGATCCTGTGGACGTTGTAAAGGTTATACATTTCATAGCACATCAAATTTAACCTTCTAAAAATCAGAAAATAAAACTTTTTATGAGCATTGGATGACAATAGAAAGATGGCAAAATAGTCATTGTTGTTGTTGGGTTCTCCATTTTCTTTAACCTCCTGCAAATAATCTACAAATGTTTTAATCAAAATACTGCATATTGTTTACCTAATCTTTTAGACTAGACTAAATTTCTATTTCTTCTCCAGGCTGCTATTTTTCTGCTAATATATTAGCAGTCTTAAATTAAATTTCTAGCTTTTTTTTTTTTACTGTTTAATAGGGATGAGCGATATTATAGACAAAAGTCTGATAGGCTGATTGGAAATTGCCAATTACGCGATATTTTAGGTGACAATTTTACAGATAATCTATTACTATCGTGCCATTTTCAGCGTTTCTTGTCATTTTGGCGGCCAACCAATCAGCTCCGAGGATAGAGGGAGGTGAAGAGGATGTACAACGTCACCACTATGTGGTGTATGGATCTCATTGGCTGCAAAAATCACGTGACCTCGTTTTATCTATGCTGCTGCATTTCCTGTTTGAGCTCATACTCTATCACACTTCATAGCAGGACGTGTCTCTCAGCGTTTAAACCAATAGCTGTTCTAACAGCTCTGATAGTCACTTCTAATACACGAAACCATCCGCCTACAGCTTAGAACACAGTTAGATTACAGAATTGCACTTCTTATTTAGTTAGAGAAAGTTTTAAGGATATCTACTGGTGTGTGTAGGCACGGGGCTGCGGGAGGAGGTGGGGGGGCAGCAGGAGAGGCTTTTTAAACGAAGAGAGATATTTTTGCAGCTCAGTGTGTTCTGTGATTTTCAATTGAAAAAGAATTGTTTACTACCACTTTTTTGGCCAGCAGATCTCTGCTAGCAGTTGAAATTGTCCCTGTGTTTTCAGTTCTATTGCAATCACTGTGTGTCAGTGTTCCCAAAAAACAGCTTAACTTATCCCTATAACTTTTAAATAGTTTTGCTGAAGTCGGTGTGTCTCAGTTTGGCGCAAAGATTCCAGTTGTACGAATATTGTGTTCTACAAATTTCCTAGTAAATTATGTTTGTAGTCAGTGGTGCGAAGGCTGCCATATTAATCCATATAATATTGTCAGGGACGCACACAAAGACACAGACAAGTGAGGCCCTGACACTGGTCCCAGCCTCTGTCCCTGCCTTTTGGGGAACCCGACTCCTTAATAGGCCGGCCCCAACCGGAAGACTGATGGCTGCACTGATATAGGTGCAAAACAGACAGGACAAACGGACACAGAACAATAAACGTAGTCGGGCGGTCCAAAGTCAGCAACAGTACAGGCAGCGAGGTACAGAGACGTGATACAAAGTGGAGAGACGGGGGCGGTCCAAAGTCGGCAACAGTACGGGCAACGAGGTACAGAATCGTGAGGCAGAGTAACCAGAATCCAAGCAAAGGTCAGAGTAAATGCAGAAAGTAACAGACGAGAGCAGGCGAACTATAGGGCAATGAGCCAAAATAGCAGGCAAAGCAGGAAGGGAGTAGAGACCTTATATAGGAACAGATGAAAGGTAGAACTGAAGCAATAGGCAGAAGGAACAAAAGACCAGATAGGAGAGGAAGGCTGTCACTCAAGAAGGAACAAACATTAACCACGAGTGTGCTGGAAGATTCCTGGCCACGGGCGTTGGCCAGGAATCAATTAGCACCCAGCACAAAATAAACCCAGTTCACACTAGTGATAAGAAACGTAGTCTTAAGTCAAAAACCATGGTTTACGTCGTAGTGGCCGTGGCCGGCGACCAGAGCCAAAAGACAGGGGTTTTCAGGCACAATCATGACAAATATTTAAATACTCTTATTGCAGTCTGTGCGTCTCAGTTTGGCGCAAAGAGTTCAGTTGTAAGCATATTGTGTTCTACATATTCCTTAGTAAATTACGCCTGTAGTCAGTGGTGCGAGGGCTGCCATATTAATCCATATAACTTTTTATAATTCTTTTTCACTCAGTGCGTCTCAGTTTGGTGCTAATCATGCATTTATACGATAGTTTTGTTGAAAACTATCAATTGCTAGTCCTACTTGGCATTTTGAAAATCTCAGAACTGAAGGAAGAACACGTAAATTTGGGTATTGCGGTTCTTCCACCAACCCACATTTCACAGACATTTGATAGAAACAATTCTGTTTTTCTAATCCTAGTAGGCTGTTGAAATTAGAGGAATTTAAGAATAGCTGTAAATTTGCCGTCTTTCAATAAAAAGATTGTTAAAAACCTTCCATACCTTTTAATTTTTAATCTTTCTGAACAAGGAGCGAACTGCAGGTGGCAAGTGAGCAAAGAGGGGTTTAGGACATGGAGGTAGAGGTACGAGAGAAGGTGCTCCTTCGCAAGCCAGAGGATTGTCGGTTGCAGGACTATCAGGCCTGTTATCGCTGGGTCAGTGCCCTGTGAATCTCAGTAACGAACAGCATCGCCAATCTGTTCTTCAGTGGTTAATGCAACCTGCATGCGGAGGTCCAGGACAGGCATAGTCAATGTCCAGTTCAACTAAAATGGTGGTTCAAAGACTCCTTTTTTCGGCACTTTTTAATCTGTGAGTCATGTAGATTTAAGGGTCATTCTGCGGTCCAGGATAGGCATAGTCAATGTCCAGTTCAACTAAAATGGTGGTTCAAAGACTCCTTTTTAAGGCACTTTTTAATTGGTGGGTCATGTAGATTTAAGGGTTATGCTGCGGTCCTGGACAGCAAAGTCAATGTCCAGTTTCAACAAAAAATGGTGGTTCAAAGACTCCTTTTTCCGGCACTTTTTTAATCTGTGGGTCATGCAGGTTTGGGGCTCATGCTGTGGCCTAGGACAGGCATAGTCAATGTCCAGTTCAACTAAAATGGTGGTTCAAAGACTCCTTTTTCCAGCACTTTTCAATCTGTGGGTAATGTAGATTTAAGGGTCATGCGCGGTCCAGGACAGGGATATCAATGTCCAGTTCAACTAAAATGGTGGTTCAAAGACTCCTTTTTCCGTCACTTTTTAATCTGTGGGTCAGACAGGTTTAAGGATCATGCTGCGGTCCAAGACAGGCATAGTCAATGTCCAGTTCAACTAAAATGGTGGTTGAGAGACTCCTTTTTCCGGCACTTTTTAATCTGTGGGTCAGACAGGTTTAAGGGCCCATGCTGCGTTCCAGGAAAGGAATAGCCCAATGTCCATTTTCAAGTAAAATGATTGGTTCAAATAATACTGCCTTCTGGCACTTTTTAATTTGTGGGTCATGCAGGTTTAAGGGTCATGCTGTAGTACAAGACAGGGATCGTGAATAGTCTGTCAGTTTTTTTCTGTAACTCTTGTTGCCTAATTGTCTTGCCTAAGAGGTAGCACGTATCCAGTTTACTGTTGTGGATGTTAATTCCAGCTTTTCCACCCCTGTTTGGGTGTAAGAATGAAGGTGTTGTTCCTCTCCATAGACTTTAATGGTCATCGCAAAAAATCTGTTATCGACGATCGACTATCGTCATGATAATTGCCGATATCGACTATCGACTCGATAACGATAGTTGTCACAATCGCTCATCACTACTGTTTAACTATATTGTTCAAATTATGACTGCTGTTGGTGTTTAGGTTAATGAGCGGAAATTTTTTGCAAGTCCCATGTACTCTTTAAAGGCGCTACAAGATCGCCAATCACTGCATGCACTTCAATAATAAATATGTTTTTCAAGTAAAATGTGCATGACAATTGGCTGGATCTTGAGTCGATAACAAGTTTTGCAGATCAGTAGCATCTGGGACAGTGTATCTTGAAACCAAACTCAACATGGTTGTAACAAATCCTCAATTTGCTTTTGACCCACCGAGTCTTGAGAAAGCAAAAATGATTTTTTAGCCAAGCCAGAGGGCACTGTGGGCTTCTCAGCCCCTTTCCCATAATGCCTTGTGATATGCAGATGCTAAGTAGAGGGCGAAAAGGCAAAACAAAAACTCTACAAGCCGTTCCTTAAGGAGAGATCTTCCCTTCCTGAGCTACCCAATGCCTCCCACACAGCCAGCCAGTATCTTCTCTACTCTGCACTGAAGAGGGACAAAAATTTCCCCAAACAGCATTGTCTGTATAAGAGAGATACAGGCTTGGCTAAAAAAATCATTTTGCTTTCTCAAGACTCGGGGGTCAAAAGCAAATTAGGATTTGTTACAACCAACAGAGGGCACGTGGGCTTCTCAGCCCCTTTCCCATAATGCCTTGTGATATGCAGATGCTAAGTAGAGGGCGAAAAGGCAAAACAAAAACTCTACAAGCCGTTCGTTCGGTGCTCTCCTTAAGGAGAGATCTTCCCTTCCTTAATTGAAATTTTGTGAGACATGTTTTTATTACTAGTTGAAACCAGTTTTATCTTTTTGAATGCCTGAGCGGATCCTTCTTACTTTTGTCAAAACATTTGATAGTACAGTGCAGAACAGTTTAAAATAAACTTTAGGTCATGTAGCTTGTAACTAAATTCACAACATCCCTCACTGTCAGTTTTTGAGCCTACTACCAAGCCCCACAAAATACTATTACGGTATTTATTCTGCCTCAGTATTTCATCATACCATCATCGTGGTCTAACTAGACACACCTGTCTCTTCCCCAGGATCATCATCTGAGATGTTCACACTGCTTTTTTTCCCAGTTACCTCCTAAAGATCCTCCTAAAGAAAATTATGCCACTTCAGCAGCTGCACTGCTACAATGCATTTTATTTTGATGTTCCATGTAGCAACGTAGTTTTTTGGTAGGCCCTACATTGCTCAACATAAGAAGAACTACAAAACGATGAAGTATACAAGTTCCGAGGAATAACAAAGATTCTTATACCACTTGTAGTCAATGATCTTAGTTTAAGTACCCTGTAGCAGTATGTAATAACAGAACATACCCCATCATCTTTATACATCTCTAGTCACATTTTTCACTGTGATATTTTCAGCTGCCTTTGAATTCAGTACTACTGTACATCACACAGTGGCACCTGCTGTATTTGGAGGCATGGGTGGAGATAATTTTGTAGTAGAGTAGGTCCTACAGTGATTATGAGGAAAGTATACAGCCAAGAATAGTGATGGTGTAAACAGTGCAGTGGTGGCCACCTGAAGTAAAGATGGTAAGGTAAGAGGCAGTTGCTACAGTGGTAATGGACAAAAAGCAATTCCTGTAAGTTATTTCCATAATAACTAAGTGGCAAAATAAAAAGTGATTATAAAGAGTTTGACAGGACTGGGAATTAGAATTGATGATGATGCTCTGCAGAGAGGCTTTTGTGCCTTCGGGCTACTAAATCTGATATATAAGCATATGTGTTTAGGAGCGATTATTATCGACAAAGTTAAATCGGCACAGTTTTTTATGTTGATACGAAAGTTTTTAGATCATGATTCGATAAATTTAGGTTAAAAATCTGTGCATCATCTATTTAAGATCGCGCTTTTCCCGGCGCTTCCTGTCATTTGGCGGCCAAGCAAATCAAGATACAGAATAGAGCAGGGTGAGATGTGTGTGCGACGTCAATGACTGGGATTTGTATGGTTGCATTGGCGGAAAAATCAACATGACCATCGTTTTACATAGAACACGTTTTCCTGTTCAGGCCTCCAGTGATCTCTCAGCGTCTCAGAGCAAAGGACGTGCGCTCTGCATGGTCCAAACAGCTCATACGAATTATTATATTTTCTTCAAAATGAGAAACCTCTACTATTAGCTGTGATCCTTTACAATTTTATTAGATTATGAGATTGGAAGATGTGTATATGTTTAGGTAGAGAAAATTTAAAGGAGCATCTACTCTGTAAAGTCACGGGGGAGCGTAGCGGGCCCCCGCTGGCGAACACAGACAAGCTCTATAAAGAATACTGGATAAAGTTCACCAAGACTTAGTGTAGATAATGCAATAGCTTTTGTATTATAACAGTTTTCTATTGAAATATATCCTGGATATTGGGCAGCCTGAACCTTATATTAGGATACACATCTTTTCTAGTAACTGCAGGTCTCCCCCCCCCCCCCCTTTTGTAGATGCAAAACTCCCCAAAAAAACCACAAACCCTTTTTATTACAGTATACATTTCAGATAGGTGTTCATTTCAATTTTTGCCCATTGCACTATTGTTGATATATCCACTTGCACTTAAATTTGATATCCAGCAATTTTATAATCCCACAGGTGAATTGAAAGGTCCGAAAAATATCTCTTGTATTATCCGAATATGACAAGCTCTATTAAAGAAATACTGTATAAAGTTCACCAGACTTAGTGTAGACATTGCAATAGCTTTAATATTAACAGTTTTCCTATTGAACTATTTCCTGGATATTGGCATCCTGAAATTATATGAAACACATCTTTCTAAACTGCAGGTCACTTTGTTAGGTGCAAAACTCCTCTTTTTATTATCAGTATACATTTCAGATAAGGTGTTCATTTTAAATTGTGCCCATTCCACCTTTGTTGATATATCCACCTTGTACTTAAATTAGAATCCCAGCATGTCAGCACAGGTTGATAGGGCCAAAAATACTTGCAATATCCAATAAATTTCAGATACGTGTTTTTTGACTTTGGTGCACTACAGCTTTGTTTCATTGAGCACCTTGCACTAAATGGTGGATACTCAATTTTTTAGTCACCACAAAGGTGAATTGAATAGGTGCCAAAAAATACCTTTTATTTAATATCCGAAACATTACAGATACGTTGTTTTTATGCACTTTTTGCCCAGTACAGATTTGTTGATCAGAGCCACCTTGCAGTTAAATTTGAAATCCAGCAATTGTGTAGTTACCACAGGTGAATTGATAGGTGCCCAAAAAAATACCTTTTATTATCTGAAAACATTTCAGACATGTGTTTTTTATCACTTTTGGGTGGGCTCAGGCCAGCTTTATTGATAGATCTACTTTGCAGTTAAATTTTAATAAAGAAATATTGTAGTGCACCACAGGTGAATTGATAGATGGCCAAAAATAACCTTTAATTATCCAATAACTATTTTTTGCCCTGTCCAATTTGTTGATAGAGCCACCTTGCAGTTAAAGTGTATAGAAATCCCAGCAATTGTGGTAGTTACCACCAGTTGTAATTAAGATGCCAAAAAATACCTTTTATTATCCGAATACATTACAGATACTTGTTTTTTGACTTTCGTGCACACAGCTTTGTTCATTGAGGCACCTTGCACTTAAATGTGAATACTGCAAATTTTTTTAGTCACACAGTTGAATTGAATAGTGGTGGCCAAAAAATACCTTTTAATTATCCGAATACATAACAGAAACGTGATTTTAGCACTTTTGCCCAGTCCAGATTTGTTGATAGAGCCACTTGAAGTTAAAATTGAAACCAGCAATTGTGTAGTTACCACGGTGAATTTGATAGTTTTGCCAAAAATACCTTTTATTATCCGAATACATTACAGATAACTTGTTTTTTTGCACTTCTGCCCAGGTCCCAAATTTGTTGATAGAGGCCCCTGCAGTTTAAATTTGAATCAGCAAATGTGTAGTTACCAAGTTAAATGATAGGTGCAAAAAAATACCTTTTATTATCCGAATATTTACAGTGATACGTGTTTTTTGTGACTTTGGTGCACTACAGCTTTGTTCAATTGAGGCACCTGCACTTAAATGTGAATACAAGCAAAATTTTTTAGTCAACCACAGGTGAATTTGATAGGTGCAAAAAATATAAACCTTTTATATCCGAATACATTAACAGATACGTGTTTTTTGCACTTTTGACCAGTCCAGATTTGTTGATAGAGCCACCTTGCAGTTAAATTTGAATCCAGCAATTGTGTATATACCACAGGTGAATTGATAGTTTGCACAAAAAATACCTTTATTATCCGAATACATTTACAGATACGTGTTTTTTGCACTTCTGCCCATCCAGATTTGTTGATAGATCCACCTGCAGTTTAAATTTGAATCCAGCAATTGTGTAGTTACCACAGGTGAAATTTGAATAGTTGTCCAAAAAAAGTACCTTTTAATTATCCCGAATACATTACTGATACGTGTTTTTTGACTTTGGTGCACTACGAGCTTTGGTTCATTGATGAGGCACCGTTGCACTTAAATGTGAATACTCCAATTTTTTAGTCACCACAGGTGAAATGATAGGTGCCATAAAATACTTTTATTATCCGAATACATTACAGATAACGTGTTTTTTGCACTTTTGCTCAGTTCCAGAATTTTGTTGATAGAGCCACCTTGCAGTTAAATTGAAATCCAGCAAGTTGTGTTAGTTACCACAGTGAAATGATAGGTGCCAAAGAATACCTTTTATTATCCCGAATACATTTACAGATCTGTTTTTTGACTTTGGTGCACTACAGCTTTTGTTCATTGAGCAAACCTTGCACTTAAATGTGAATACTGCAATTTTTTAGTCACCACAGGTGAATTTGAAGGTGGCCAAAAAAATAACCTTTTATTATCCGAATACATTACAGATACGTGTTTTTTGCCACTTTTGCCCAGTCCAGATTTGTTGAAGAGCCACCTTGCAGTTAAATTGAATCCAGCAATTGTGTATTTTACACCTGGTGAATTGATAGGTTGCCAAAAAATACCTTGGTATATCCGAATACATTACATATTCGTGTTTTTTGACTTTGGTGCACTACAGCTTATGTTCATTGAGGCACCATTGCACTTAATGTGATACGGCAATTTTTATGTCACCACAGGTGAATTGAAGTGCCAAAAAATACCTTTATATCCGAATACATTACAGATAACGTTTTTATTGCACTTTTGCCCAGTAAGATTTGTGATCAAGAGCCTCCTTGCAGTTAAATTTGAATCCAGCAATTGTGTAGATTTACCACAGGTGAATTAATAGGTGCCAAAAAATACCCTTTTAACTTTCCGACATACATTACAGATACGTTTTGTTTGACTTTGGTGCACTACAGCATTGTTTCATTGAGGCACTTTGTGCAATTAAATGTGAATACCGCAATTTTTTTTTTTTTTTTAGTCCCACAGGTGGAATTGATAGTGTCCAAAAAAAACCATTTAATTATCCCGAGATACATTCATGATACGTGTTTTTTCACTTTGGGCTCAGGCAGCTTTGTTTGATAGATCTACTTTGGCAGATAAATTTGAATACAGCAATTTTGTATTCACCACAGGTGAATTGATAGGGTGCCAAAAATACCATTTATTATCCGAATATAGTTACAGATAATTTTTTTTTTGCACTTTGCCCAGTCCAGATTGTTGATAGAGCCACCTTGCACTTAAATTTGAATTCCAGCAATTGTGTAGATTCCGACAGAGAAATTGATAGGTGTCCGAAAAAATACATTTTTTTATCGAATACATTACAGATACGTGTTTTTTTTGCACTTCTGTCCCAGTCCAGATTTGTTGAAGAGCCACCTTGCAGTAAAATTTTGAATCCAGCAATTGTGTAGATAGCCACAGGTAATTGATATTTGCCAAAAAATACCTTTATTATCCGAATACATTACAGATACGTGTTTTTTTATGACTTTGGTGCACTACAGCTTTGTGTCATTGAGGCACCTTGACTCCTCTTAAATGGTGAATAACTGCAATTTTTTAGTCCACCACAGGTGAAATGATAGGTGCACCAAAAAAATAACCTTTATATTATCCGTAATACATACAGATACGTGTTTTTTTGCACTTTTTGCTCAGGTCCAATTTGTTGAAAGAGCCAACTTGCAGTTAAATTTTAATCCAGCAATTGTGGTAGTTACCACAGTGGAATAGATAGGAGCCAAAAAATACCTTTTATTATCCGAAACATTACATATGCGTGTTGATTTGACAATGGTGCAACTACAGCTTGTGTTCATTGAGCAACCTGCACATAAATGTGATACTACTGCAATTTTGTTAGTCACCAAAGGTGAAAATGATAGGTGCGAAAAAAATACCTTTTATTATCCGAATACATTCCAGATAACGTGTTTTGTGCATCTTTTGCCCATACCAGATTTGGTTGTATATAGCCACCTTCGCAGTTAAATTTGAATCCCAGCAATTGTGTTAGTTACCACTGGTGAATTGATAGGGTGGCCAAAAAATACCTTGTATTACCGAATACATTACAGATAATAGTGTTTTTTGACTTGGAGGCACTACAAAGCCTTTGTTCATTGAGCACCTTGCACTTAAATGTGATACTTGCAATTTTTTATAGATCACCACAGGTGAATTTATAGTGTGCCAAAAAATACCTTTATATAATCCGTAATACATACATATACGTGTTTTTTTGCACTTTGCCCAGGTCCCAGATTTGATGGATTAGATCTACTTTGCATTAAATTATTTGAATACAGCAATTTTGTATTCACCACAGGTGAATTGATAGGTGCCAAAAATACTTTTAATTATCCGAATATATATACAGATACATGTTTTTTTTGTCACTTTTTCCCAGTCCCAGATTTGTTGATAGAGAGCCACCTTGCAGTTAACATTTGAATCCAGCAATTGGTGTAGTTACCTAAGGTGAATTGATATGTGCCATAAAAATTACCTTTTATTATCCTGAATAAATTTCAGAATACGTGTTTTTTTCACTTTGGTCACTACAAGCTTTGTTCCATGTGAGCACCGTTGCAGCTTAAATGTGAATACTGCTGCAATTTGTTAGTCACCACAGTGAGATTTGATATGGTGCCAAGAAATACCTTTTATTATCCGAATTCATTACAGATACGTGTTTTTTTGTCACTTTTGGCGCCCAAGTCCAGATTTGTTGATAGAGCCACCTTGCATTAAAATTTTGAATCCAGCAATTGTGTAGTTACCACTGGTGAATTGATAGGTGCCAAAAATACCTTGTATTTATCCGAATACATTACAGATACGTGTTTTTTTTTTGACGTTTGGGTGTCACTACAGCTTTTGTTCAATTGAGGCCACGTTGCACTTAAATTGAAAACTGTAATTTTTTAGTCACCACAGTTGAATTGATAGGTGCCAAAAAATACCTTTTATTATCCTGAATACAATACAGATAGGTGTTTTTTGCACTTTTGCCCAGTAACAGATTTGTTTGATAGAGTCCTTCCTTTGCAGTTTAAATATGAATCCAGTGCAATAGTGTAGGATACCGACAGTGAATTGATAAGGTGCCAAAAAATACCTTGTATTATCGAATACATTACAGATACGTGGTTTTTTGACTTTGGTGCACTACAGCTTTGTTCATTGAGGCCTTTGCACTTAAATTTTGAATACTGCAATTTTTTAGTCACCACAGGTGAATTGTATAGGTGCCAAAAATACATTTTATTAATCCGAATACATTTCTGATAACGTGTTTTTTTCACTTTTGGCTCAGCCAGGCTTTAGTTGATAATCCACTTTTGCATTAAAATTTGAATACAGCAATTTTGATTCAACCACAGGTGAATTGATAGGTTCCAAAAAATATACCTTTTTAATATCCTAATATAATACAAGATACATGTTTTTTTTGCCCTTTTTTGCCCAGTCCAGATTTGTTATAGAGTCACACCTTGCAGTTAAATTGAATCCAGCATTGTGTATTACCACAGGTGAATTGAAAGTTGCCAAAAAAATACCTTTTTTATTATCCGAATACATTACAGATACGTGTTTTTTTTACACTTCTGCCCAGATTCCAATTTGATGATTGAGCCACCTTGAGTAAATTTTGAATCCAGCAAAGTTTGTAAGTGTACCACAGGGTGAATTGATATTGCCAAAAAATACTTACCTTTTATTATCCGAAATACATTAAGATACGTGTTTTTTTGACTTTGTGCACTACAAGCTTTGTTCATCTGAGCACCTTGCACTTAAATGTGATACTGCAATTTTTTAGGTCACACACAGGATGAATTGGATAGGTGCCAAAAAATACATATATTATCGAAATACATTACAGATACTTGTTTTTGCACTTTGCTCATTCCCAGATTTTTGTGAATAGATCCACCTTGCAAGATGAAATTTGAATCCAGCAATTGTGTAGTTACCACAGTGAATTGATAGGTGCCAAAAAAATTCCTTTTATTATCCGAATACATTACCAGACCGTGTTTTTTGACTTTGTTGCACTACAGCTTTGTTCATTGAGGCACCTTGACGACTTAAATGTGGAATACTGCAATTTTTTAGTCACCACAGGTGAATTGATAGGTGGCCAAAAAATACCATTTTATTATCCGAATACATTACAAGAAACGTGTTTTTTTGCACTTGTGCCCAGTCCGATTTGTGATAGAGCCACCTTGCAGTTATAATTAAGTCCAGCAATTGTGTAGTTACCACAGTGAATTGATAGGTGCCAAAAAATACCTTGTATTTATCCGAATACATTACATATACGTGTTTTGACTTTGGTGCACTAGCACTATGTTCATTGAGTCACTTGCACTTAAATGTGAATACTGCAGATTTTTTTAGTCACCACAGTTGAAATGTAGGTGCCACAAGAAAATACCTTTTATTATCCGAGATCACATATACAGATACGTGTGTTTTGTCATTTTGGCCCAGTCCAATTTGTTGATAGATCCACCCTTGCAGTAATTTGGAATCCAGTCAATGCTGTAGTTACCACCGGTGAAATTGTTAGGTGCCAAAAATACCTTGTATTATCCCGAAAACATTACAGATACTTGTGTTTTTGACTTGGTGCACCTACAAGCTTTGTTCAATGTGAGGCACCTGCACTTAATGTGAATACGGCAATTTTTTTTTAGTCACCACAGGTTGCAATGGAATAGGTGCCAAAAAATACCTTTATTATCCGAATACATTACAAATAGCGTGTTTTTGCACTTATGCCCAGTACAGATTTGTTTGATAAGCCTCCTTGCAGTTAAATTTGAATCCAGCAATTGTGAGTTACCACAGGATGAATAATAGGTGCCAAAAAATACCTTTTATTATCCGAATACATTACATGATACGTGTTTTTCTGACCTTTGGTGCACTACAGCTTTTGTTCATTGAGGCACTTTGCACTTAAATGTGAATACTGAGCAATTTTTTAGTCACCACAGTGAATTAGATAGGTGCCCAAAAAAAACCTTTTTTATCCAATACATTACAGATACTGTTTTTTTGCACTTTTTTCCCCGCCAATTTGTTGATAAGCCACTTGCAGTTAAAAATTTAATCCCCAATTTGAAATTTTCCCGTTAATGATAGGTTTCCAAAAAAAAACCCTTTTATTTCCGAAACATTACAGAAACTGTTTTTTTGATTTGGTGCACACAGCTTTGTTCATTGGGGGCCCTT
>JAODAL010042796.1:0-34465 GCA_025379985.1 Phyllomedusa bahiana
CCCTTTTGGGTTTTGGGAAACCCTGACGGAATAATGCCCTATTGGCACAAGGCATCCTTTTTTAAAAATTACCCCTGCCCCCCAAAACCAGCAAAAATGCCCTTATGGACGCTCAGAATAAAAGTTTGCAATAACTAATTGACTATTTAAAAAACTATTTTTCCAATCTTGCTTCTATTGCTGCTGCTACAGCTACTTGCCATTCTAATGCTTGCACATTGCTGATGTTGTTCCTTTATCGCAGCATGAACACAAAACCCGCACAGATGCCTTTAAGGACCCTCAGAATAAAAAGAGCCGGAAGAAATAATTATTTGAACCACTATTTTAGTGAACTAGACATTGACTATCCCTGCCCTTTACTGCAGCATGACCCCAAAACCCACACAGGTGCCCTTATGAATCCTCAGAATACAAATTCTCACTAAGAAATTGACTATTTCAAACAAGATTTTTTTCAAATGCTGCGGCTGCTACGGCTACTTGCCATTCTACTGTTGGCACATTGCTGACGTTGTTCCACAGTGACATTAGAACATGAAGAAGACGCAATAGATGTCTCCAGTTGGTTAATGAGCCTGTCTCAAATTCCTACATTCTACTGTCAAATTAAGAGGGTGGAAGGAAGTTGCACACTTTTTATTTGGAACGTGGAGCAAAATGGGTGGCCACCACTGACTGCTGTTCATTTTGATTGCCTTGATGCTTGTGAAATGCGCTTTTTGTCAATATGACCTTTACTATTAGTGTCCTTTACAGTGACCTGACCACCAAACCAGCCAAAATGCCCTTACTGACCATCAGAATAAAAATCGCCGGAAGAAATTATTATGTCAAACAAGAGTTTTCTGAATAGGACATTGAGTATCACTATCTTTTACTGCAGCATGACCACAAAAGCAGCATAAAATACCTTTCAGACACTCAATAAAATGAGCAAGAATAAAAGAGTATGTGAATTAAGCTTTTTTCAATACGACTTCGACTAATGGAGTCTTTTACAGAGACCTGACCACAAAACCAGCAAAAATGCCCTTATTGACCATCAGATTAAAATTCGCAGGAACAAATGAATTTTTCAAAAAAGATTTTTCAGAATAGGACATTGATTATCGCTGTCTTTTACAACAGCATGGCCCTAGAACCAGCCAAAATGCCCTTATGGACACTCCCAATAAAATTTGCAGGAAGAAATACAGACGGTTGATGGGGAGGTCAAGATGATGCAGCAACGCTGACAGTTGGGTCGAAGCAGTGTGCAAATGCCAGAAGTGTGAGCCTTCCTCTGAAGACAGTCAAGACCTGGGTAGAGCTTGAGAAATTTCTGCCTATACGAGAGACCCTCCATATGAAATTCGAAAAAGTCTGAGTTGACACCATTACATCCTTATTTTCCGACAAAAATCGTTTCGGTCCAAATTACTTCGGGACGAATTGAGTTAAATAACAGCTATTTCCAAGCTGCAGAGAGCCTATAGGGTGCTGTAGAACGTTGTGCCATGCTTAAATATGCGGAGGGAGCTTGGTTTGGTCTTCATACAATGCTGTGTTTTGGTATGACACGCATATGACTGCTGCCGCTCTTAGAATCGCTTCACTCTAAAATTCCCTCAAATGGCCTCAGAAAATGGCAGGTGTCACGAATGAGCTGCCACTAGCTGACATCAAAGTCACACAGGGGAGTACTCCTGTCCGCCTGGATCATCAAAAAATCGTAAAGGCCTTTCTCTTTCCCCAGCGGTTTTCCAAAATTTTCGGCTGGAATTTTAACGGGTGGAAAATTGTAATTAGAGTGTGGGTTTGGGGGGAGGCCCGTTTGCCACAGCAACCGAGGAAGGGTTCCTGGCGGTGTAGGAAGGATAAAAAGGGGCTTTGCACTTTTTCCCTGGCCATTTTCGGGAAATCTTCTGAAAGACCGGGTTTGGAAAGACTCCCGGCCCTTTTAAAACCAGATTGAACCGTGGCCATGCTGGGGCATGGACCATCCCCCCTCGGGGCAGCGGCGGACACCATGTTCCCCCCATTGTCCGTCACCATGGTTCCGTTTTTGCATTTTGGCGAAAAAGAAACCCAAAAATCAAATTTTTGCTGCTTTGCGGGGGGCCCCCAGTCCCCCCTTTTTTTTTGGATTTCCCTTTCCGTGGGGAAACCCGGTTTTAGAACTGCAGGGACCCCGCGGGGGCCCTAACATGTGGTATGATGGACCCATTTACTTGTGGAGGTTGAGTTTATGGGGGGTGGTGGGGAAGGAGGAGGCGGAAAATTGGATAGGAGCAGCATTTTGAAAACATGGGGGAAAATCCCCCCCGGGGTCTCCTGTCAAGTTGTTGGTGGGGTTTGGGCAGGAAGAAAAATTAAAGCAGGGGGCCAAAAAGGAAATGTACTGGCCCTAAACCGTTTTTCCCGCCAAACGTCCGCGCTCCCGTGAAACCTTTGGGAACAAACAAATTAAGCTCAAGACTAGCCCCCCTTTTTTTAACATTTTTGTGAAGGGCTGGTAAGCCTTTTGGAAAAATTTAAATTTCGGCTTGGGAAATTTTCCACCTCTGCTCGGGGCCCGGCCATTAATTTATGAACGGTTTTAGAATCCACCATTTTTGGGGAAAAGGGAGGGACTGCAGTACCAACAAATTGGGCAGGGGGATGGTCAAACTTCTGCACCTTAGGATGGGTTGGACGCAAAACTGTGGTTTTCTTTGCAATTAACCCTTCCCTTTAACGACCCGTTGGCGCCAAAGGTACGAGGAACCCGGAAACCCTTTTTGGGGCCGGGAGGGGGATGGCAAAGAGAAACAAACCCCCCTTTTGCAGGGGAAAGGGGGGGCCCTTATGGTTTCAATGGGGCCGTGCCATTTTGGGGCTTTCTGCTGCTGCCGGGGGGGCAGGATGGACCCAAAAATCTGAGGGCACGTTTCTCCCAGGCCAGGATGGTGACGCTGCATGTTTTGAGCAGGGCCGTGGTGAAAACCCTTTGCTCCCCGGCCCGCTTCACTTTTGCCCACAGATTCTTTCATTTTACCAATTTTTTAGGCCTCCGGTGGGGTTTTGCAAAGAAAGCCCCACCCCCGAGTTGTGAAATTTTAAACCCCCAACGCTCCCCAGAAAAGTGGGTTTCTACCGCCGGTTTCCCCCGCTGAGCCCCTTTTGCCGCTACTTTTTGGAATGCGAAGGGGTTTTTTTACCACATGGCCGCTTGGTCCTGGGGCCTCGCACTGCTGCTACCCTGCGGACTCATGGCCACAAAAACCCCCCCTTTCTGGCCCGCACCCCTGCCTGGGCGCAACTGATGCCCTTTCTCCCGACGATGGGTAAAACCCTTGCTTCCCCTGCTCCAAAATGGGGGGCCCTTACATCCCGAGGTTCCCAACCCCAGTCCCCAAGGCACACCAACCCGGTATGTTTTCTGGCTTTCCTTAGCATTGCAAAAGGGGAAGTTTATTAAATTTTCAGTTTATTTCTGCCCGGTTTTATATTTTTTATTGTCAGTGCATTCTTGGGAGATCCTTTTAAAATTTACCTGTTGGGTTGGGGCCTTGGGGGACTTTGGGGTTGGGGAAAAACTGGGGCCCACATCATCACCCTTTTCATTTTTATCTTCACTGCCCGGGCCTCCTCAACCGGGGCTTGGGATGCAGAGGTGACCCCCCACAAAAATGACCTCCCCTGGCCACTTTTTTACACTATTTCTTTGCCCCCTACTGCAAAAAGCAGGGGATATTTGGGCCCCCTTTTTTCGCTGCCCAAATAGCTGCTGATGTCTTCCCCAAATTTTTCACCCCTTTCCCGTACTGTTTTTGGCGCGAGCCCCGACCATTTAGTAGATCTCTGGTGAGGGAAAACCCGGGTGGGACCAGAGGTGGGTTGAGGGGCAGGTGAGGGCCGTGACCCCCTCCCGGGGCCTTTCCCCAAATAAGGGTTTGTGTTGACGTTCCACCGTTTTTCTTGGGTGGGTTTTTCAGATGTCAATTTGGGGGGAAGTGGATGACCTTTTCAAACAATCAAGAAAAAAAGGGGGGGCTGGTTTAACACCAAAGGCCGCTAATGGGCCCCCGGCCCGTTCTGGCCTCACCGAGTTGGGCCCCCCTGCGGCGTCCCTTATTTTCCGCGGGGCCTGTGCCTGTCCAGGAATGTTTGTGGCCCCCTGCCCCTGCATGTGAAGAGGCCCCCTCTTGCCGGGAAATTTCTGTTGTTCAAAAAAGTACAGACTCTGTTTAATGAAGAAAATCTGGATTTGAAAATTCACCCCCCTGTTTCTTGACTTCAAAATTTAACCCATTTAAAAAAGTTTGGGGAAACCCCCCGGATATAAATTGCGCTCCACAAATGGGCAGGAAAAAAGTAAATTTTATGTGCCATTTAAAAAAATTTTTGAAAATTTTTCCCGAATAGAAAAAGGGGCAAACAGGTTAATTAGCCTTTTGGATATGAAATTTTATAAAGGCAAAAAATTTTTTCTTTGGCGTTGAAAAACCAGTTTCTTTTTAAATGACCACAACGCAGGAAAAAAAAACTTAAATTTAACCCCTTTGGGTCTTTAAATTTTCGCAAAAGAATAAAGGGGTGTCAAAAATTACCCGGTTTTCATATTTTCCTTAGCAGTAATGCATTTTCAAAAATTCTATATAAACCCTTTAGGGTTTTTCTTAGTCTTTAGTGTGCCAAAGATATTTGTTAGTATACTATTGCCTTTCAGGGGTGCATATGCTTTTTCGTTTTTCTGAATTTTATTTTAGATTTTGCACAGCTTCATTTATGTTTTTATTCTTTGAGATTTGGGAAACTCATTGGGTTGCTGACTCAGCTGCCCCTTTTTAAAAGTGCAGGATTAAACCAAATTTCTAGTTCCTTTTCCCTTTTCCCCGAAGTTGCCGTCTGGATTGCGCCTTAGTGGGGAAAAAATGTTTGGGTAGGGATACCTGCTCCGGGGGTTCCCCTTGCGTTTTTGGGGGGTGAGGTTTAATTTAAAAACTTTGATTCAAATATTAAAAAATAAGAGTCCAGGTTTTCATATTTTCCCTTTGCAGTAATGCCCTTTTTAATATTCCCATTTTACCTTGAGGGTTTTTCTTAGTCTTTTGTGTGCATGATTTTGTTAGATATATGCTATTGCCCTTTTTAGTGTGCAACCCATGCTTGGGGTTTTTTAGAAATATTTTGGGTGTTTCACAGCTTCATTATGTTTTATAGTTCATTTGAGTTGGCAAATTTATTTGGGTTGCTGCACTCAGCTGCCTCTTTTTAACCCAGTGCAGGATTTTCCAATTTTCTTGTTCCTTCCATTCCCTGAAGTTGCAGTCTGGATTGACGCCTAGTGAGGAAAAAAGTTTAGTGTAGGGACTCACCTGCTCTGGATCCCCTTGACGTTTTGGGAGGTGAGTTTAATACAATCTTTGATCAAATACTGTAAACTAAGAGTCCCAGGTTTTTCATATTTTCTTAGCAGTAATGCATTTTCAATATTCCTATATACCTTGAGGTTTTACTTAGTCTTTAGTGTGCCACTGATATTTGTTAGATATATGCTATTGCCTTTTCAGTGTCACCTATGCTTGCGTTTTTCAGAATTTTATTTTAGATGTGCACAGCTCATTATTTTTTATAGTTCATTTGAGATTGGCAATCTCATTGGCTTGCTGCACTCAGCTGCCTCTTTTTAACCAGTGCAGGATAATCCAATTGCTAGTTCCTACCATTCCCTGAAGTTGCAGTCTGGATTGACGCCTAGTGAGGAAACATGTTTAGTGTAGGGACTCACCTGCTCTGGGATCCCCTTGACGTTTTGGGAGGTGAGCTTAATACAATCTTTGATCAAATACTGTAAACTAAGAGTCCCAGGTTTTCATATTTTCCTTAGCAGTAATGCATTTTCAATATCCCTATATACCGTGAGGTTTTACTTAGTCTTTAGTGTGCCACTGATATTTGTTAGATATAGACTCTGTTTAATGAAGATATCTGTATATGATAAATACACACCCTGTACTTGACTTCAAATGAACCCATTAACAAGCTTGGGTAACCCTTGGATATAAATTGCGCTCCACAAATGGGCAGGAAAAATGTACTTGTATGTGCCATTTAAAAACTTTGTGTATTTTACTGAATAGAAAAGCGCAAACAGGCTTAATTAGCCTTCGGATATGAATTATACTACAGGCAAAATTTCTTCTTTGGCGTTGAAAAACACAGTTTCTTTTACTGACCACAACAGCAGAAAAACACTTATTTAACCCTTGGATATAAATTGCGCAAAAGAAATGAGCTGTCAAAAATTACCAGCTTTGTAGCATGTTAAAACTACGTGTATTTTACTGACCACAACAGCTGAAAAACACTTAATTAACCTTCGGATATGTATTATGCTATAGGCAAAACTTCTTATTTGGCGTTGAAAAACACCGTTTCTTTTACTGACCACAACAGCAGAAAAACACTTAATTAACCCTTGGATCTAAATTGCACAAAAGAAATGAGCTGCAAAAAAATTACCAGCTTTGTAGCATGTTAAAACGACATGTATTTTACTGACCACAACAGCAGAAAAACACTTAATTAACCCTTGGATATAAATTGCGCAAAAGAAATGAGCTGCCAAAAATTACCAGCTAGGTAGCTTGTTAAAACGACGTGTATTTTATTGAAAACAAAAGCAGAAAAACACTTAATTAGCCTTCAGATATGAATTATGCTACAGGCAAAATTTCTGCTTTGGCGTTGAAAAACACAGTTTCTTTTACTGACCACAACAGCAGAAAAACACTTAATTAACCCTTGTATTAAAATCAGATAAGAACAATTTATTAATCCTCCAAAGCTCTTTTTATATGGTTAGGTGATGAAATGATTTCGCTTCTAACCAATCACAGATTAGGCCAAAATCTTATAGGATGTACATTTTAGACCAATCAGAACAATTCACGTCATTCCTTATTAGAATCTGCTGACCAGCTCATTACCTGTGACAGGTTATAATTAGAGATGGGCGAATCGATTCTAACGAAGTGGACTTCGTTTAGAATTTCAGGAAAACTTCGGTTCGGAACGAAGTCGAACTTTGGGGTACTTCGGGTGAACGAAGTGTGCTTTTGATTGATAAAATGGCTGCGAGCACATGGCGCTACATGGGCAAAGGCACTCTGGGAGAAGAAGGGCATAGCTGCATGACACACGTGCAAGAGGGAAGCCAATCACACGCGGATTCTGTGACGTCACCGCATATATATAGTCCGGGCGCGAAGCCTGGGAGCTCACACTCTCTCACTGGGCCTCCTCAGGGAGGTGCTGCCGTGGCTGATTAGCACTTTACTGACACACACATTTTTATATAGCAATTCTGTGGGTGTCTCACTTGTCTCAAGACGTGATTTCTCTTAGGTTCTATTTCTAATTTTGTGGTATGGATCTGAAATCCATGTGCGTCCACTGCAGCTGCATATTCATTCTATATCCAAGTGGGATCTAAGCCGAGTTCCTGTTTGTAATTCATTTAAAGAAACAGCGTTTTTACAATACAAATTACACCACTCGAGTTTTGGCTGCTCAATTCAATTGCGCAATTTAAATCCAGGGGTTAATTAAGCCGTGTGGTTGCTGGTGTGCTGACAAACACACACAAACGTCTTTTTCACGCCAAAATATATAAATTTTTCCTGTACCTAAATTCACAAGCAAAGGTTAATTACAACTGTATCTCTTGGTTGTGGTGGGTAGAAACACCAATTGTAACACGCTACAAGCTACTTAGTTTGTGCGTCTCAATCTTTGGCGCAATTTACATCAGGGGTTAATACACACGTTGTTTATGCTGGTTGTGCGATGACAAATATAACCGTCTTTTTCAACGCCAAAATTAAAAATTTTCCTGAAGCCTAATTCACCAACAAAGGTTAATTACAACGTACTCTGTTGTAGTGGCGTAGAAAAACGCCCGCCAATGTAGACACGCCTACAAAGCCTACTATTTTGTGCGGCCAATTCTTTGGCGCAATTTACATCCCAGGGTAATTGCGTTGTTTTGCTGATGTGCTGACCCAAGAAAACCGTCTTTTTTCACGCCAAAATATATATATTTTTCCTGTATCGCCTAATACACAAGTCAAAGGTTAATTACAACTGTATCTCTTGTTGGTTGGCGTTGAAAACACGCAATGTAACACGCTACAAAGCTACTATTTTGTGCTGCTCATTCTTTGGCGCAATTTACATTCCAATGGTTAAATATACAGCGTTGTTTTGCGGGTGTGCTGACAAATAAACCGTGTCTTTTATCAACGCAAAAGATATATAAATTTTTCCTGGTAAGCCTAATATCACACAGCAAAAGGTTTAATAACAACTGTAGCTCTTTTTGTGTGGCGTAGAAAAACACGCAATTGTAACACACATACAAAGCTACTATTTTGTGGGGCACAATTCTTTGGCGCAATTTACATCCAGGTATAATTAAGCGTATGTTTTGCTGGTGTGGCTGACAAAATAAACCGACTTATTTCATACGCCAAAATATATAAATTTTTCCGGTAGCCTCATTCCCAAGCAAACACACATTACAACTGTATCTCTTGTTGTGTGCGTAGAAAAAACGCAATGTAAACGCACTAGCACAAGTTGGTGCGGCTCAATTCATTGTGGCAAATTTACACATCCAGGGGTTAATTAATGCAGTTTGTTTTCTGTGTGCTGACAAAAATAAACCGTCTTTTTCAACGCCAAAAATATATAAATTTTCCTGTAACCTAATTCACAAGCAAAGGTTAATTACAACTGTATCCTTGTTGTGTGGCGTAGAAAACACGCAATTGTAACACGCTACATAAGCATACTATTTGTGGCTCATTCTTTGCGCAATTTACATCCAGGGGTTAATTAAGACTTGGTTTTGTGCTGATTGTGCTGACAAAAAATAAACCGTCTTTTCAAACACACACACACATATAAATTTTTCCTGTAGCCTAATTCCCAGCAAAGGTGTTAATTACAACTGTATCTTCTTTGTTGTGTGGCGTAGAAAACACGCACAATTGTAAAAAGGCTACAAAGCACTAGTTTGTGCGGTCAATTTTGTGCAATTACATCCAGGGGTTAGATTAAGACGTTGTTTTATGCTGGGTGCCTGACAAAAATCTAAACCGTCTTTTCACGCCCAAAATATATACATTTTTCCCTGGTAGCCTAATTCACAAAGTGCAAAGGTTAATTACAACTGAATCTCTTGTTGTGTAGGGCGTAGAAACGACACGCAATTGTAACACGGCAGACAAAGCTACTTTGAGGGGCTCAATTCTTTGGCGCAATAGTACAGTCCAGGGTTTAATAAGCGTTGTTTTGCTGGTGGGGGGTTCTAGACCCCAAGAAAACCGTCTTTTTCAACGCCAAAATATATAAATTTTTCCGTGAGCCTAATTCACAAGTCAAAGGTGTAATTAACAACTGTAGTAGCTCTTGGTAGGTGTAGGCGTAGACAACACCAATTGTAAACACGCTACAAGCAACTAGTTTGGTGCGGCTCAATTCTTTGGCGCAATTACAACCAGGGGTTTAATTAGAGCGTTGTTTGCTGTGTGCTTGACAAAAATAAACGCGTCCTTTTTCAACGCCAAAATATATAAAAGTGGGGGTTCCTAAGGCCTAATTCACAAGCAAAGGTAAATTACAACTGTATCTCATTGAGTTTGTGTGGCGTAGAAAACACGCAATTGTAACACTCTACCACACGAAGGCAAGTTTGTGTGGGCACATCTTTGGGCGCAATTTACATCCTGGGTAACTTAAGCGTTGGTTTACTGGAGTGTGCTGACAAAAATAAACCGTTTTTCAACACCAAAAATATATAAATTTTTCCTGTAGCCTAATTCACAAGCAAAGGTTAATTACAACTGTAACGTCTGTTGTGTGGCATAGAAAACAACGACATTGTAACACGGCTACACAAGCTACATTTTGTGGGGCTCAATTCTTTGGCGCAATTTTTACATCCATGGTGTTTAATTAAGCGTTGTTTTCTGGAGTGCTGACAAAAATAAACGTGTTTTTTTTCAACGCCAAAATATATAACATTTTTCCTGTATCCTAAATCACAAGCAAAGGTTAATTTACAACTTAATCTCTGTTGTCGTGGCTAGAAAGACACGCAATTGTAACACGCTACAGAAGCTACTATTTTGTGGGGACTCAATTCTTTGCGCAATTTACATACCAGGGGTTAATTTAGACGTTGTTTTACTGGTTGTGACTGCAAAAATAAACCGTTTTTTCAACACCAAAATATATAAATATTTTCCTGTAGTCCTAATTCACAAGCAAAGGTTAATTAACAACTGTATCTCTTGTTTGTGGCATAGAAACACACACATTGTAAACACTACAAGCTACTATTTTGTGGGGGCACAGAATTCCTTTTGCGCAATTTAAAACATCCAGGGGTAATTAAGCGTTGTTTTTTGCTGGTGTGGCTGAGCAAAAATAAACCGTTTTTTTCAACGCCAAAATATAACATTTTTTCTGTAGCCTAATTGCACAGCAACAGGTTAATTACAACTGAACTCTTGTTGTGTGTCGTAGAAAACACGCAATTGTACACACACACATACACTAGCTACTTTTATGTGGGGCTCAATTCTTTGGCGCAATTACATCAGGGGATAATTAAGCGTTGTTTTGCGGTGTGCTGACAAAAATAATCCGTCTTTTTCAACGCTCAAAATTTTACACACACACACATTTCCTGGTTAGACTAATTCATGTCCGAGGCAGGTTAATTAGCCTGTTTGTGCTTTTACATTTTAGTATAACACACAGTGTTTTTAAACGACACATACAAGTAAATTTTTCACTGGCACCATTTTTGGAGAGCGCAATTTATATCCAAGTGGATCCCAAGCTGTTACTCGGGTTTCATTTGGAGTCAAAAACAGTGTTATATTTATCAATACATGATATCATCATCAAAACAGTGTCCTGTACATTTTAGAACAAACAGTATATGTCAGACAGAGAGTGTGGCAGGCTCTGCACCTGCGAGTGGTCAGATGGCACAAACAATTTCCTGGAACACCCAGTGTCGCAGCACAGCAAGGGGACTCGCAGCAGGGGCTCACCTCGTGAGGCCCCAGACTGGCCGCCCTTGACTGTCATCTATGCGGCCGGTGTGTTGTTCAGCAACACAAGGGTCTTGATTGGTTGACTAGGTCCTCCGCTTCTCCCCGATTGACATCTGATAACCCCCAGCCAAGAGTCGTTGGGAACCTCAGACACAACCATAGTTTGCATGGCCTCGGAGCGGTCAGCGGCCCTCAACCTGTCCTCAGCCCGCCTCTGTCCCAATCTGGTTCCTCAGCCAGAGATCTACTATAGGACACACACAGGGCTCAGTCGCCACTATATAGCGAGGATGAACATTTGAGGAGGGCAGTCACACTACTTGCAGCGAAAGAAATGGGGCTCAATATCGCCTGCTTCTTGCAGTAGAGCAAAGTATAGATGTGGAGATTGGCATGGGAGGAGGTCATGTTTGAGAGATCAGCCTCCGGCTTACCAAGACCGTCCATTGAATTTTGTGTTTGCCCGTCACTGCTATTCTCCTCTAAGGTCTCACTATGCAGAGCCTGACTGCATGCAACATAACCTCCCGTGCCACTCTCCATATCACTATTTTTATGCCTACTGCAAGAAGCAGCGGATGTGTGCCCCCCCCTCTTTGCTGCCAAGTAGCTGCTGACTGTCCTCAAGAGTTTGTTCTTCGCTGAGCCCAGACCACATAGTAGATCTCTGCTAGGAACCAGATGGGACCAAGGTGTGGTTGAGGCTCCCCAGGTGAGGAGGCTGACCCGCTCCCGGGCCATACATCTAAGGGTGTGTCTGAACGTTCCCGACAGACTTCTTGGCTGGGTTTGTTCAGATTGCATCCTTCGGAGGAAGTGGATAACCTAGTTAACCAATCAAGAACCCTTGGGTTGCTGGTCAACAACACATGGCTGCTAGATGACACCGGCAGTTCTGGCCTCACCGAGTGACTCAAGCTGTGACATCCCCGTACTGTGCTGCGACCTAGCCTGCTCCAGGAACGTTTGTGCACTAGCCACTCGCATGTGAAGAGCCTGCCCACCTCTCTGTCAGACATACATCCTCTGATCAAAAATGTACAGACTTTGTGTAAAAGATGTCTCTATATGATGAATACAACACACCTGTATAACACTGTCCAAGTACAACACTAACAGGATAGAGATTCCAAATCTGAAATTCCATAATAATAAACAGCAGGAGAAATTGAAATAAATGGCGCAGAAAAAGCAATCTGTATTTTCTATTCCAAAACCAACACTATCAGGATTGAGTGATTAACTTGATATAAATTTCCCTAATACCGGTAATATTGAAATACGTGGCCACAGAAAAACACACAGTCTGTAGTTCTTACCCAATACAAGACTATTCATGATTGAGTGATTACTTGGAATTTTAAAATTCGCTAATACAACAGGAGAAATTTAAATAATGGTGCAGAAAAAGCTGTCTGTATTTCTATCCCATACAACACTAACAGGATTGAGTGGATTGCTTGAATGTAAAATTCCCTAACACAACAGGAGAAATTGAAATAATAAAACTTTGTAGGTACTCAATCCCCGGATGCAGCACGGATAGATCCGAAGCAGATCCGAACGATTCCTTGGTAGTAAAGAAAGAGGTTTCCAGCTCAAATCCGGTAGGTGAAAAAGATCAAATTCTTATTTATTAGTTAAATCTTAAAAACGTATGGATGAATACAACATGATGCCATGTGAACACGCTAATGCGTTTCGGAAAAAGTATCCTTAATCATAGCGAGATTAAGGATACTTTTTCCGAACCGCGTTAGTGTGTTCACACGGCATCATGTTCACACGCCCATCTCTAAGGCTAGGTTCACACGGCTTAACTGCGGACTTAATTACGCCCGACCACACAAAGCCGTATATCACGGTGTGTGCGGGGGCAGTGGAGCAGCGGGGGGCCGCAGGCTTCGATGGCCCATAGACTTTTGTTTGACCAGGCAGCGCGTATACGGGGGGCGCCCTGGTGAATTCACATGGTCACTTATATCTCTCTCTGCCCGCGATCCCGGAGGCAGGGAGAGGAGACGTAATCCATAGTTTGGCTATGAGAACTGTGTGGTTTCCGGTTGACTGGGCCGTTTGCCTCCATCCATAATTTCGCAAGGGGGGGGTCCGGGCGTGTAGTTACGGACCGGGGGAGAATACGGCCCATTTTAGAGCCAGTGTGAACAGGGCCTTAACAACTAGAGACCATTCGCTGCCGGTGGGGAGAACCTAGCCGTCAGACTACAGAACCGTCGCCAGCCAGGATCCAGAATTATTTTATAGCTACATACGCATTAATATTGTTTTAGTTTTCAGATAGTTATCTAAGCCTTTCTGAAACTCTCTACTGTTCCTCGCGTTACCCAGCTCCTCAGGTAGACTATTCCACAGATTTCACAAAGTTTCTTACAGTGAAGAACGGCTTCTCCTCTGAGATGAATCCTTTTTTCTCTAGCTGAAGGAATGTACCCCTTGTCTTTTTTGAGGGGGCTTACCTGAAATAATTTTTTCCCCCCATACTTTTTGTAGGGAACATTTATATATTTATATAAAAAGACGAAGCCGTCTTTACTCAAGACTGAATAAGTTCAATTCTACTAGCCTCTCCTCATAACTAAAATGCTCCATTCCCCCCATAAAATTGGTTGCTCGTCTTTGCACTCTCTCAAGCTCCATTACATCTCTTCTATAAACATTGGAGCCCAAGAACTGAACAGTATATCTAAGTGAGGATCGCATCAATCTTTATACAGCGGTTGGATACACCTTGACCCCGAGTCCATGAATCTTTTAATACATAGTGTGGATCGATTTTTATCGACAAAAGTTGAAATTCGGCAAGGTTTTTAATGGGAGATCGAAATTTCCAGATCATTGCGCTAAATAAGGTTAAAATCTGTGCATCATCTAATAATGATCGCGCCTTTTTCAGCGCTTCCTGAATTTTTGGCGGCCAGCAAATCAATTACAGAATAGAGCAGAGTGAGATGGTGTGTGCGGACTCCCCATGAACTGGGATGTTTATGGTTGCATGGCTGGAAAAATCACATGACCTCGTTTTTAACATAGAACATGCGTTTTCCTGTTTCATTATCAGCCTCATGTCATCTCATCGTCTCATAGGGAATAGTACCCTGCGCTCTGCCCTGTGGCCAAACAGCTCAGCGAAATTAGTCAATTTCTGCACAGAGAAACCTCTACTATTAGCTTGGATCCTTCCAATTTAATAGAATAGAGATTTGTGAAAGATTTTATGAAGTTATCAAGGAGAAATTTAAAGCAGCATCTAACCGCTGTTATAAAATTCACGGCGTGTGGGAGCTGTGGGCCCACGCGGCGAACACAGACATCAAGCTCTATCTATAAAAACACTGGATAAAGTTCACCAAACTTATTGTAACATTGTATGTGGAATATCTTTATTTATTAAACAGTTTGCTATTGAAATATTTCCTGGATATTGGGCATCCTGAACTTTATATTTGGAAAAACATCATTCTAGTAACTGCAGGTCTCATTGTTACTGCAAAACTCCACTTTTATTATACAGTATACATTTCAGATTAGGTGTCAATTTTACCCATTACACCTGTGACTGTTTGATATATCCACCTTGCACTTAAATTACAATCCAGCAATCTTGTAGTCAGCACAGTTTGTTATTGCCAAAACACACACACAAACGTACGAAAAACATCATAGTTACGTGTTTTTTGACATTTTGTTTGCGCACCCAGCACTGTTTCATTATGACGCAGCATTCTATGTAAATCTTAAAACAGAAATTCTATATTCACCACAGGTGAATTGAAAGGGCAAAAAATCACGTTTATTATATCAATACATAAGTTACGTGTTTTTTTGACTTTTGCACACCCTGCACAATGTTCATTAAACGCCGCATCTACGTAAATCTTAAAACAGCACACTCTATCATCACCACATGTGAATT
Source organism: Phyllomedusa bahiana (assembly GCA_025379985.1). Taxonomy (NCBI): domain Eukaryota; kingdom Metazoa; phylum Chordata; class Amphibia; order Anura; family Hylidae; genus Phyllomedusa; species Phyllomedusa bahiana. Next base: position 15,034 of record JAODAL010042796.1, read on the forward strand.
GAAAAGTGCAAAAAACACACCGTTTATTTATTAGTACACACCGATTTGCGTTGGCTATCGAGATCGATCGATAGTCGCCGCTATCGATACACGTTTTTCGATAGTGAGCATCGATTATCGCGCGATGACCATCTAAATGTCTATGTGGAGAGCAACAACACCTTCATTATTACCCCCACAACAAGGCCTGGAGAAGCTGAAATTAACATACCACAACAGTCAAAATGGATATTGTTCAACATCTTAGGCAACACACTTAGGTTAAACAAGTCACAGAAACAACAAGTCACAGTACCATTTACCTAACCCTGTCTTGTACCACAAAAGCCTGACCCTTAAACTTGCATCACCCACAATTAAAAAGTGCGCAGAAGGCAGTATGATTTGAACCAACATGTTAGCTTGATACTGACGTTGAATACCCCTTGTCCTGGAAACGCAGCCAAGAGCCCCAAACACTTATGACCCCCACTATTTAAAAAGTCCGCAAAACAAAGGATTCATTTCACCCACCATTTTAGTAGAACTGGACATGCTATAACCTGTCCTGGCCACAGCATGAGCCCCAAACTGCATGACCCCCACAAATTAAAAAGTGCCGCAAAAAGGATCTTTCAACCCACCATTTTTAGATGAACTGGACATTGAACTAATACCTGTCCGGGCCACAGCATGAGCCCCAAACCAGCAGACCCCCACATTTAAAAAGTGCCGGGAAAAAGCGTCTTTCAAACAAAACGACCATTTTTAGTTTTCACTGGACATTGACTATACCTGACCAGGCCCAGCAGTGAGCCCCAAACCTGCATGAACCCCCACATTTAAAAAGTGCCGGAAAAAGAGTCTTTCAACCACCATTTTACGTTTCACTGGACATTGACTATATCTGTACCTGGCCACAGCATGAGCCCCAACACACCCTGCATGACCCCACATTTAAAAAGTGCCGGAAAAACACACACTTTCAACCACCATTTAAGTTGAACTGACATTGACTATACTGTCCTGGGCCACAGCATGAGACCCCAAACCTGCATGACCCCCACATTTAAAAAGTGCCGGAAAAAGGATTCCTTCAACCACCATTTTAGTTTCCACTGACATTGACTATACCTGTCCAGGACCGCAGTATAACCATTAAACCTGTCCTGACCCTCCAGTATTAAAAAGTAGCGGGAAAAGGAGTCCTGTTATGTCGTATCTGTTATGTTTTCAGTATAATACACGGTATTTTTTTGGCACCTTTCAATTCACGCAGTGGTAATGTAGACATTGCTGTTTTTAAGATATTCGTAATGCTGCTCAATGAACAGTGCTGGGTGCGCCAAAGGTAAAGAAAACACGTAACGGTTACACACACAATATAATAAACGCTTATTTTTTTGCACCTTTCCAAGTTCACCTGTGTGAATAAAGAATTGCTGTTTTAAGATTAATGGTAGATGCTGCGTCAATGAACAGTGCTGGGTGCGCAAAAGTCAAAAAACACGTAACTGTGGTGAATTTTCGTACGAAACACGTATATTTTTTGGCAACAAACAACTGCGCTGACTAAAAAAAAACAAGATGCTGGATGTAATTTAAGTGCAAGGTGATATATCAACAGTCACAGGTATAATGGTACAATTAGAACACCCTATCTGAAATGAGTATACTGATAATAAAAGTTGGAAGTTTTGCAGCTCTAACAAAGAGACCTCGCAGTTACTAGAAATATGTTTTAAAATATAAAAGTTAGGCTGCCCAATAATCCATGGAATATTTCAATAGCAAACTGTTAAGAATAAAGATATTCCACTACAATTTCTACACTAAGTTCTTGGTGAACTTTATCCAGTGTTCTTATAGATAGAGCTGTCTGTGGTTCGCCCACGGAGGCCCCCCACCCCCCGCCCCCCACCATGCCGTGAATTATACACGCGGAAGATGCTGCTTTAAAATTCCTCTACTATCTACATAAAATCTCAAATCTCTAATCTAACTAAAATTGGAAGGATCACAGCTAATAGTAAGAGGTTTTCTCTGTGCAGAAATAGCCTAATTTCGCTGAGCTGTTTTGGCCACAGGCAGAGCGCAGGTCCTATCCCTATGAGACGCTGAGAAGACCCTGAAGGCTGAAACAGGAACAACGCTGTTTCTATGTAAAACGAGGTCATGTGATTTTTTTCCACCCCAATCGCACCATACACATCCCAGTCTGCACACACACCGCAACACACACATCTCAGAACCCTGCTCTATTCTGGAATCTGATTTGCTGCCGCCAAAATTACAGGAAGGCGCCGAAAAAGGCCCATCTTAATAGATGATGCACGAGATTTTTAACACACATCGCCAGATCTGGAAATTTCGATCACGCATATAAACCGTTGCCTGATTTCACTTTGTCGGATAAAACACACACATCTCTCTCTATCTCACATCATTTATTATATCAAAACTAACAGTTACTGTTATTTTTACTTTTGCGCACGCAGCCACTGTTCATTGAACGCAACATCTACGTAAATCCTTAAAACAGCAATTTCTATATTCACCACAGGTGAATTGAAAGTGCAAACAATAACCGTTTATTATATCTAAACATAACAGTTACGTGTTTTTTGACCTTTGCGCTACCCAGACTGCTCATTGACGCAGCATCTTCTACGTAAATCTTAAACAGCAATTCTCATAGTCACACCACGAGGTGAAATTGAAAGGTGCAAAAAATACCGTAATATTAAATCAAAGAACACAAACAGTTGTTCGGTGTTTTGTTGACTTTTGCACACCTAGCATTTGTTCATTGACGCTGCTTCCCACACGTAAAATCATAAAACAGCAATTCTATACACACACCACAGGGATTGGAAAGGTGCAACACACATACCGTGTATTAATCAATCATAACAGATACTGTTTTTTTGACTTTTGCAGCACCCAGCTTGTTCATTGACGCAGCATCCACTATAATCTTTAAACAGCAATTCTATAGTCACACACAGGTGAACTTGAAAGGTGAAAAAATACCGTGTATTACACACCGAAAAATAACAGATACGTGTTTTTTTCTTGCACATTTTCCCAGTTCCAGATTGTTTGATAGACACCTTTGCAGTTAAATTTGAATCCAGCAATATTTGTTTTGATTAAGGATTTGAGAATACTGTTCACTTGCCATCTTTTAATAAGAGACTTTCCAAACTATTCGATACTTTCTCAAATTTTATATTTCTGAACATGGAGCGAAATGCCATTTGGTACAAGCGAGCAAGAGAGGGGTAGGACATGGAGGTAGAGGTAAAAGAGAAGACACATCCTTCCAGTGCTGGCGACACACAACCCACACAGCAGCGATCGTTGGTTCAGGACCGTCAGGCCTGTTCATCGCTGGTCAGGCCAGTGAATCTAAGTAACGAACATCGTCGCCAATCTGTCCTTCAGTGGTTAATGCAACCTGCATCCAGCAGTCTTACCTCCTCGTCTCCCAGTCCACTGCCAACAAATGTCATCACATCATCACATGGTGGGTCATTGGTTTGGGGTCATGCTGCGGTCCACACACACACACACCATCAATGTCCAGTGCAACTACACCACATGGTGGTTGAAAGACTCCCTTTTTCCGGCACTTTGTACACACACGTCAGACAGGTTTAATGTCATCACTGGTGGCCCAGGACAGGGACAGTATATGTCCAGTGTTTCAACTAAATGGTGTTGAAAGACTCCTTTTCTTCTGGTACTTTTTAAACTGTGGGTCGACAGGTTTAATGGTGTCATTCCTGCGGTACAGGACAGATATAGTTTATTGTCCAGTCAACTAAAAATTGGTTGAAAGACTCCTTTTTCGGCACTTATTTTAAATCTGGGGTCATGCAGGTTTGGAGGCTCACGCTGCTTTCCAGACAGGGATATTCAATGTTCCCTTTCAAGTAACAGATGGTTCAAACACCATACGCTTCTTGGCACTTTTTAAATTTGGGGTGGGATGCAGGTTTTAAGGGCGGTCAGGCCTGGTGGTACAAGACAGGGATAGTGAATGGCCTTTGACTTTTTTTCTGTGCTTTTATAACCTACATTGTGTTGCCAAGATGTAGCACGATCAGTTTGACTGTGTTGTGAGATGTAATTTCACAGCTTCCCAGCCTTGTTAGGCGGTGAATAAGAAGGTGTTTTTGTTGCTCTCTACCATAGACTTTTATGGTAAATACGCTCATAATCGATGCCTCACTATCGAGAAAAAAACCTTATCGATAGCGGCCGACCTATCGACTATCGCTGAGGAAGAAAAAAAAAAAAGGGTCGTCAGATCATCGATAGCCAACGCAATCCGCTTCAACACTAAATACAAGCCACATACTTACTGCCTTTAAGAGGCAGCTGATTGATACTGCATGCAGTTCTGTAGTCCTATGGTCTACAAGAAGAATGCCCACAAATCTTTCTCAACACAGAGATTCTCCGATGTTTTTCTCCCCCTAGGACCATATATTCCTGTAGATTAATTCTACCCAGATGCAGAACCTTAACATTTATCCACATTGAACCTCATTTTGCCAAGTGGATGTCCAGCACTCAGTTGTCCAGGTCTGCTTGCAATTTATGAGCATCTTCCATAGATTGCACTACCCTACATAGCTTGGTGTCATCTGCAAAAGTAGAAACTGTGCTATTGATCTCTTCTACTATATCGTTAATAAATACATTACTGAGCCCTGGGGCACACCACTCATAACTGGGGACCACTCAGAGTAGGAGTCATTTACCAACACTCTCTGAGTACTGTCACGTGCAGCGCCGCAGCCCCCAGTCTGTGTCCCCATCTGTGCTCGGGGCTAGCGGTGCCGTGGTCCGCATGTCGGGCCGCGGGCGCATTCACTCCCTCGAGCGCATTCACTTACCTCGCTGCGATTCTGCTTACCCGCCTCTTTCTGGCTGGCCGGTGCACGCGGCCCCGTTGCTTAGGGTGCGCGCACCCGCTTTCTCAGATTTAAAGGACCAGCGTGGCGGCAATTGGTTTTGCCGGCCGTTTACCCTATATAAGGGCTCCTCCTCTATTAGCACCCTGCCGAATCCATAGCACCCTTGACCTATGAGAGGAAGTCTTGTCTTGTTCCGGTTAGTTGCTCCTGTGTACCAGACCCGCCTGCTTACGTCTTTTGACTCCGAACATTCGCTGCCTGCCCCGACCTTCTGGCCTGACCCCAACTCCGATTTCGTCTACCGTTCCTGTACTGCGTTGCACCTCGGCCGCCTCCGCAAGCAAACCACATGAGGGGTAGCAACCTGGTGGAATTCTGCCGCGGCAAGTCCAACCCACCTTGCAGCGGGCGCTGGTGCAAACCGGGACCCACGTAGATTTCGCTCCCTGGTGTGGTCTGTACCACCGCTTGCGGCGGTCCAGTCGATCCACTACCCCAGCTCGTTACAGTTCGATTCGGCCATGGATCTCGCCAAGGTGCCATTGCCGAGCGTAGAAGATCTAACGTCTATCGTTGCCTAGCAATCCCAGCAGCTGGCGTAGCAGGCGCAACAGTTAGATCAACTGACGACCATGATGCAACAGCTTATCGCCTCTCAGCGGCAATCTCCGCCATCGCCTCCAAATGTTCCTGCACCTACCGTCTCTCCTGCCTCCGTGGGACCCAAGCTCCGGCTGTTGCTTTCCTCGAAGTACGATGGAGACCTGAAGCTTTGCAGGGGGTTTACTACTCAGTCCTCCATGCACGTGGAACTGATGGCGATCAGTTTCCCTCTGAACGGGCAAAAGTGGCATTCGTCCTCAGTCTGCTCTCCGGAAAGGCTTTGGCATGGGAGACTTCCCTTTGGGATAGGGGGTGATCCGGTGATGGGTGACCTACAGGCCTTCTTCAGGGAGTTCCTTTGTGTCTTTGAGGAACCAGCGCAAGCTTCGTCAGCGGAGACCGCACTCCTGAACTTGCGTCAGGGGGACTCCTCTGTTGGGGACTACGCCATTCAGTTCCGCACCCTGGCCTCTGAGCTAACCTGGAATGAAGCCGCCCTGTGCGCCACCTTTAAGAAGGGCCTCTCCAGCAGAGTTAAGGATGCTCTGGCCGTGAGGGATCTTCCAGCATCCCTGACTGAATTGATCCAACTGGCCACGCGAATTGACGTACGCTTCACCGAAAGGCAAGAAGAGCTCCGATAGGAACGTGACTTGGCCCGGCCTTGCCGGTTCCCTCGTTTAGCTCCAGTGTTCCAGAAGCCTCCTCTGCCTCTTCCCCAGTCTTCCAGTGAGGAGCCCATGCAAGTTGACCGCGTCCACCTCTCTGAACAGGAGTTCAGCGTGCAGAAAATATATGCCTGTATTGTGCTAGTATGGAGCACTTTCGGCGAGACTGTCCACTTCACCCGCGTTCGGAAAACACTCGCACCTAGGCCACATGGGAGAGTCGTCCCTAGGTGTGAGTAGTCACTCTCCTTGTCTCACCATGCCGGTGCAAATCGTGTCTGACTCCGGAACGTTAGTTCATGTTTCGGCCTTTCTGGATTCCGGTTCAGCCGGGAACTTCATGGATGCCACCCTGGTATCGAAAGTTTGTCTTCCAGTGGTTCACCTCGAGAAACCTCTGGTCATTTCCTCTGCGAGTGGCGAGATTCTGCACGAGTCCCTCCGCTGTCGTACGGAGCCAGTTTCTATGCGCATAGGGGCACTCCATTGTGAGAGGATCTCGTTCTACGTGCTGCCCCACTCCTCGTCAGCAGTTCTGTTGTGCTTGCCGTGGTTGCGGCACCACACTCCTATTTTGGACTGTAAGACGGGCGAAGTCACGCGCTGGGGACAAGATTGCCAGTCTTGTTGTCTTGTGGCACCTTGCCTGAGGCACCCCGTTTCACCACCGGCGTCCTTTAAACCCCTGCCAAGATTACTGGCCGAGTACCAGGACTTTGCCGATGTCTTCTCCGAAAAGCAGGCAGAGACTTTTCCACCTCACGATGCCTATGATTGCCGATAGATCTGTTGCCCGGCACTAGCCCTTCTCGGGGCTGGTCTATCCACTGTTAGTGCCAGAAACCAATGCCATGTCGGACTATATCAGGAGAATCTTAGGAAGGGCTTCATTCGCAAATCCTCTTCTCCAGCGGGGGCAGGCTTCTTCTTTGTGGATAAAAAGGATGACTCACTGTGTCCCTGCATAGATTACCATGGCCTTAATAAAATTACGGTGAAGAACCGCTGCCCCTGATCACCGAGCTCTTCAATCGTATATGCGGGGCCAGAATCTTCTCTAAGTTGGATCTGCGAGGAGCCTCTGGGAAGGCGATGAATGGAAGATGGCCTTTAACACCCGGGATGGGCATTTTGAATATTTCGGCCTCTGCAATGCCCTGCTGTGTTCCAGGGATTCATCAACTAGATTTTCCGTGATCTCTTATATTCTTGCGTCATCGTGTATCTGGATGATATTTAGTTTTTTTTCACCAGATGCCAAGTCCCACCGTTTCCATGTTCGCCAGGTCCTTGGCCTACTTCGGGAGAATCACTTGTACGCCCAGTTGGAGAAGTGTCAATTTCACCAAGCCAGCCTGCCCTTCCTTGGATACATTATCTCTGCCAAGGGATTTCAAATGGATCCGGCTAAATTGTCTGCCGTTCTCAAATGGCCTCGTCCTGTCGGTCTCCGGGCTATCCAGCGATTCTTGGGGTTCGGCAATTATTACCGCCAGTTCATCCCGCATTTTTCAACTCTGGTGGCCCCTATAGTGCCCCTTAGGAAGAAGACAGGCAATCCGAGGCATTGGCCACAGGCGGCTGAAGAGGCGTTCTCCCGGCTCAAGGCGGTGTTTGCCGCTGCGCCTATCTTGTCTCGCCCGGACATGGAGAAGCCTTTCTTCCTAGAGATCAATGCATCGTCGATGGGAGCAGGGGTGGTGCTTTCCCAGCGGGACCCCAAAGGCAAGACCGTCACTTGCGGCTTCTTCTCAAAAACGTTCTCCCCAGTCGAGAAGAACTACACCATTGGTGACCGTGAACCATTAAGTTGGCCCTTGAAGAATGGCGTCATCTGCTGGAGGGGGCTTGCCATCCGATCACCATCTACTCTGATCACAAGAACTTTACATACCTTCAGACGGCCCAACGCCTTAACCCCCGGCCAGCCCTTTGGTCCCTTTTCTTCTCTCGGTTTTATTTTGTACTCAAGTTTCACCCTGCCGAGAAGAACATCAAGGTTGATGCCTTGTTGCGGGCCTCAGACGTCTTGGGTGAGGAGTCACCTCCTTGTCACATCATTCCACCAGATCGCCTGATCTCCGCAGCCCCGGTGGATCTCCGACAGGTACCCCCTGGCAAGAGTTACGTGTGTCCTGCACTTCAGAGGAAAATCCTGAACTGGGGTCATTGCTCTCGTGCGGCCGGTCACCCGGGGATTCGGAAGACAGGGCAGCTCATTGCCCGCTAGTATTGGTGCCCGGACTTAACCAAGGATGTCAAGGACTTTGTTGAATCGTGCGCCCGCAACAAGCTGTCCCATCTCAGGCCTGCAGGGTTGCTTCAACCGCTACCCATACCTGATCACCCGTGGTCCCACATTGCCATGGACTTCATTACGGACCTTCCACCATCTGCCGGGTCATCGTAGATCGATTCTCCAAGATGGCGCACTTTATACTGCTTGGCCTGCCTTCTGCGCCTCATCTTGCGCCTCTCTTCTTCTTGCACATCGTTCGCTTGCATGGCCTTCTGTGGCACCTCGTATATGACTGGGGGGTGAATTTTTTGTCCAGATTCTGGCGATCCCTTTGTTCCCAGTTTAGAGTAAACCTAGATTTCTCCTCTGCTTACCATCCACAGACGAACGGGCAGGTGGAAAGAGTGAATCATATCTTGGAGAACTACTTCGGAGATTTCCTCGGGCCAGAAGGAAGGGGGGGCTGCAGGGAGGGTACTGTCACGAGCAGCACTGCAGCCCCCAGTCTGTGTCCCCTTCTGCGCCCGGGGCGAGCGGTGCCTCGGGCCGCAGGGGCACTCGCTCCCTCGGACACATTCACGTACCTCGCTGCGCTCCTGCTTCCCCCATCTGTCTGGCCGGCCAGTGCGCGCGTCCCCATTGCTTAGAGCGTTCGTGCACCGGCTTTCTCAGATTTAAAGGGCCAGCATGCCGGCAATTGGTTTTGCTGGCCGCTGACCCTACATAAGGGCTCCACGTCCATTAGCACCCTGCCAAATCCATAGCGCCCTTGACCTATGAGAGGAAGCCTTGTCTTGTTCCGGTTAGTCGCTCCTGTGTACCAGACCGACTGCTTACATCTTTCGACTCCGAACCTTCGCTGCCTGCCCGACCTTCTGTCCTGACCTGACTCCAATCTCGTCTACCTTTCCTGTACTGTGTTGCACCTCGGCCGCCTCCACAAGCAAGCCACATCAGGGGTAGCGACCTGGTGGAATCCCGCCGCGGCAAGTCCAACCCGCCTTGCGGCGGGCTCTGGTGAAAACCGGGACCCACTTAGATTCCGCTCCCTGGTGTGGTCTGTACCACCGCTTGTGGCGGTCCAGTGGATCCACTACCCCAGCTCGTTACAAGTACGAGTTTTTAATCCAATTACACACTGCTATTTCTAACCCAATGGATTCTAATTTACCCAACAAATGCTTATGAGGGACAGTGTCAAACGCCTTTGCAAAGTCTAAAAACACAATATCCACAACTTCTACTTACCTCTTCATGAAAACAAATCAGCTTGGTCTGACAACTTCTGTCCTAAGTAAATTCATGCTGGCATTCACCTATAATATTGTATTTGTCCACATATTCCTGTATATTGTCCCTTATGAGCCCCTCAAACATTTTTCCCACAACAGATGTTAAACGTACTGGTCTATAATTACCTGGGCAAGACTTGGAGCCTTTTATGAAGATGGGAACTACATTTGCCTTGCGCTAGTCTCCTGGTACTATACCAGTCACCAGAGAATCTCTAAATATCATATACAAGGGCACAGAGATAACCGAGCTGAGCTCTTTAAGAATTCTTGGGTGTATACCATCAGGGCCTGGAGCCTTGTTTACATTTAGTTTATTTAACTTAACGTGGAATTTTTCTACACTGAGCCAATTAATTATAGCAGATGATGTATTAACAGTACTGGCACCACCTACATCTGCACTAGGCCCACCCTCATCAACTACTTTCTCATTGTTAGTACATACTGAGCTGAAGAACCAATTTAGTACATCTGCCTTCTCCTGGTCCCCAGTGACCAGCTCCTCATCACAGATTTTTATGGGCCCTACATGCTCCAACTTTGGCTTTTTTGGCATTTATATGCTTAAAGGGGTTTGGCCACAAAGTGAGTTCCTTAGCTGTTATCTGCTCAGCAGAGAATATAAACAAAGCATGATGAGTCATGAATGGCTGCAGGGGTGAGAGGGAGGGGGGTAATAAGAGAGGGAGGAAGAAAGGGAGCATCTCTAAAGTTTACCCAAATAATAACATTACAACAGTGGATTCTCTATACAGCAGACAGACTCATGCACTGCACTTTCTCCCCAGCCCATTAATGTTCCCTGTCATCAGATAAGAAGTGCAAACACGCAAGTGCAGCCAGTGGCCAGATCAACTCCTGTCAGATCTCCTGGTCGTGTCTTATGCAAACTTTTAAGTAACTAAGGGCTTGTAAAGAAAACTGTAGCTCTCAGAGGCTTCACTTTTTGTAATCACATATATTTAGAAAAGTGATTAAATACCCATTTTGGAGGATCCCACGTTAACATTACATCGTGACAAAAGAATTTTTTTGGGGTTAGTTTTGCTGTTCTTGGCCACCTGCCTTTCATTTTGAATTTTAGCTGCTTTTATCACTGTTTTACAGAATTTATTAAGCTCTTTGTAATTTACAAAGGCTCATGCTGGCCCCTCTGACTTATAGTTTTTAAATGCCCTTTTTAATTGTTTATTGCCCTCTTGACAGGAGGTAGAAGCCATGCCGGATTTAGTTTTAACCAGCGGTAGTGTTTTCTTGTAGGTGGTGGGGTATTCGCCCTATTGTCCAGGGTGGGTGTACATCTGTCCCATATATGCCTAAGTTACATCTGGTTGTTCAGTAGGGTATTTAATACCCAAGGCTTAATTTAACCCCTTGATTGTGGGTTAATTTGCACTAAAATATAGGGTGTCTTTTTTATTTTGTCCTATATATGCCTAATTTACATCTGGTTGTTCAGTAGGGTATTTAATACCCAAGGCTTAATTTAACCCCTTGATTGCGGGTTAATTTGCACTATAATATAGGGTGTCTTTTTTATTTTGTTCCATATAAGCCTAATAAAGATCTGGTTTTTCTGTAGGATATTTCATACCAAAGGCTTAATTTAACTCCTTGATTGTGGGTTAATTTGCACTAAAATATAGGGTGTCTTTTTTATTTTGTCCTATATATGCCTAATTTACATCTGGTTGTTCAGTAGGGTATTTAATACCCAAGGCTTAATTTAACCCCTTGATTGCGGGTTAATTTGCACTATAATATAGGGTGTCTTTTTTATTTTGTTCCATATACGCCTAAATTACATCTGGTTTTTCTGTATGATATTTCATACACAGGGCTTAATCTAACTTCTTGATTTTGCGGTAATTTCATATAAAGTACAGGGTGTCTGTATTTTTCGATCCCCTATACACCTAATTTACATCTGGTTATTCTGTACGATATTTCATACACAAGGTTCAATTTAACCTCTTGACTGTGGGGTAATTTGGAGTAAAATACAGGGTGTCTGTATTTTTTTGCCCCATATACGCCTAAATTACATTTGGTTCTTCTGTACGATATTTCATACACAAGGTTCAATTTAACCTCTTGACTGTGGGGTAATTTGGAATAAAATACAGGGTGTGTGTATTTCTGCCACACACACGCCTGAAATCCATCAACTTCACACTGGTGGGGGTATTTTAACCTGTGGCCAAGAGTTAATTTATTCACTATTTGTGGAGAAATCTGTCAAATCTGGTGTTTGTGTACTTCAGCCCTACATACATCTGAAATCCAGCCACTCCAGTCTCTTGGGATATTGCTATCTGTGGCAAACAGTAAATTTTTTCAATTATTGTGGTGATTCTGTTAAATGCTGATACCTGTAGAGCCCCCCCCCCCCAAAAGAGTGATGAGGGTGTCATCAGTAACTTTGCATTAACATCAATAATCATTTTGCCATTCCTTTGATCCTTCAGTATCCGCTTTCAATTGGTCAATAATCCATCATTGCTAAAGCCAAAAAGAAACAAAAGTTTATCCCAAAAATAAGTAAATGGAATATTTGCATGTGTTCTGTGTTTTGTATCCACTCCTGCTTTTGGCTACCTACTCCAGGAACACTCCACATACAAACACAGGATCATGTCATACGAGCCTTACGGCTTCTCCAAAAGCACAATCGGTTGTGTTTGTCCTTTTCATTCCTTGTGACAGATTAGAAGAACCGGAAAACAAAACATAGTGGCAATGTCATAGAGTGGTGGAGTGTGGAAACAGCATTAGAAAAACATAGGGGGATCGACTGAGAGAGTGGTCAGTTGGCAGCAGCATGAATAGGCCACTGAGAGGTAAATGACAGATTGTGAAGGTGGCAGCAGCATTATTTGGCCACAGACTGGCACAAGTACACAGCGTGGAGGTGGCGGCAGCAACAGCAGCAGCATCAGGCCGGAGAGTGGCACAATGTCATAATTTTGAGGTGGCGGCAGCTAGGTGACATAATGAGGAGGTGGCAGTAACAGCAACATCAAGCCAGAGAGTGACATGGCGACATAGCCTGGAGATGACAGCAGCAGCATGAGGAGACCTGAGTGGTGAGGTGGCAGCAGCATCAGAAGGCTACATAATGGCCCAGTGAAGATTGGGAAGTGGGTGGCAATGCCAGTCCCTTGTAAATATGTGGGTGGTTGAAGGAGCAGCTGGTAGCAGATGTGGGGCATCAGGCGAGTGGCAGCATCAGAATAGTAGCTGAGGCAGGTAGCCGGAAGAATCCAAGGTTCAGGGTCTGCTCCAGGAGCTACTGCTGGTGGGTATCTAAATCACTAGGGGGTGAAGAACGCTGCTCATCAACAACTCCAGACTCAGGTTACTGCTGATGGAGCTGGTACTGCTCCTAACCCTCCATCCTTCCACAGCAGCCGTGGAAGTGGTACATGAGCGCTGATGAACCACCCGGTCAGACCTGCTAGAGGATGGACAATGGCGCTGATAGGGAGTGGCCAACTGATTACATAGGATGACTCTATAGTTCTTGAGTTTGACCTCCATCTTGGCAGGTGAAAAAATGCCCCCATTTGGTACCGGTAACGAGGGTCCAAGAGGATGGAGAGCCAGAAGTCATCCCTCTGCCAGATGGTGACAATTCAGCTGTCACTAGCCAGGCAAATCAGCATGCAGCGGGGCATCTGCGCAAGTGACTCTGAGGGACTCCCTGCCTCCATCTCCACTGTATACTACCACGGTGTGTCTGGGTCATCTTCCTCGTCTTCCTCATCCTCTGGCTGCTCCTACTCCTCTCCTGTCACCTGAATAAAAAGCACTCATTTTGCCAGACACTGCATGTGCTCCAGTGTCTTCCTCCTCCTCCAGTTCAGCACCCACTGGACTCATGTGGCCGAGAGATGTAGTTACCATGTCTCCAGTCCCCTGACCAGACAGATGTTGCAGCATCTGTTCCAAGACATGAAGCAGTGGAATGACGTTATTCATCCCGTAGTCCTGGTGACTGACAAATAACATAGCCTCCTCAAAGGGCCTGAGCAAACGGCAGGTGTCACGTAGGAGCTGCCACTGGCTGACATCAAAATTACACAGGGGAGTACTCCTGTCCACTTGGATCATCAAAAAATCGTTAATGCCCTTTCTCTGTTCATCAATTTCTCCCTGTTCATCAGTTTATCCCTGTTCATAAATTTCCTCCTGTTCATCAATTTTCCCCTGTTCAACAATTTCTCCCTGTCCATCAATTACTCCCTGTCCATCAATTACTCCCTGTTTATCAAGTACTCCCTGTTCATCAATTACTCCCTGTTAATCAATTTCTCCCTGTTAATCAATTTCTGTTTTTCTCTGTTTATAGTTTCTCTGTTCTGTTTAGCTCAGTGAGGGTGTGCTTGGTGGTATAGGAATGTCTAAAGTGCTTGCAAAGATTCCTGGCCAGTTCTCTGAACGGTGCAGAGTCCACCACTTGAAAAGGGAGGGACTGCAGTACCACCAACTTGGACTGGAGCACGGTCAGCTTCTGCACTTGGCTAGACACATACTGCTGTCTTTTGCCAATCGTCTCGGTGAACGACTGCTGGCACGATGAGTGTCAAGGAGCAGGAGTATCTGGACCGGTAGATTATGTAAAAGACAGGGAGTTGTCTTCGGCAGAGGTGGTGAAGCTTTGACTGCCTGAAATGGGAGGCGTGTCACTGGGTGCTGCTGCTGTTGCTGCGACAGGATGGACCACCACATCTGAGAAACATTTCTCCCAGGCCACTGTATGGTGACGCTCCATGATGTTGATGCAGGGCTGTGTTGCCAATGTTAGGTCCCTGGTCATGCTTTACTTCCTGGCCACAAATTCGACATATAGCCATGTTCGCCTCCTCTGCTGTCTTAGCAAAAAACTGCCACACCGCCGAGTAGGTGACTTTACCACCAATGCTCCTCACTGACTGACTGTTAACGCTGCTGCCCCGGTGAGCGCTTGTGGCGCTACTTTCTGGGACCTGCAAAGTGGGTGGTCTAAATCATGGCTGCTTGGCTCCCAACCTTGCACTGCTGCCACCCTGCTGACTCCCGGCCACACTACCGACTTGCGCGCTGCGCCACTGCCTGGCACGCAAGCTGCCGCTCTCTTCTCCAAATGATTATGATGAAGCCCTTGCTTCCAGGGCCAGGACAATTGGTAGTCGAAGGTAGGCGACCGCCTAGGGCGCTACTTCCTCCCAGGCAGAAAAGGGGGGCACAAGGAGGCATGGAGTGAGCTGAATTTTCCATTTGGGGGGCACTTTAAGCCTTAAGTAGGGCACCAGAATACCTTGTCCAAGCCTCACTTGCTTCACCTGGCTCCCATGTGCGATCGGCTACATCGATTAGTGTTTGCCTGTCACCACCGTCCTCCTCAACGGTATTGCTGTACAAAGTCTGACCGCTTGCAACATAAACCCCCATGCCAATCTCCTTATCACTACTTGCCCGCTTCTGCAAGAAGCAGCGGATGTCTTGCAGCCAGTTGGATGGCTGCCCACTGTCCTCAAATAGTTGGCCCTCACTGTATAGTGGCGCAGAGGCCACAGCACATAGTAGTTCTCTGGTGTGGGAAGCGAACGGGACAGAGGTGGGTTGAGGACAGGTGAGGGCCCCTCACCTGCTCCCGGGCCATGCCAACTAAGAGTTGTGTCTGACGAATTCACCGACTCTTGGCTGGGGTTGTCAGATGTCATCTGGGAGAAAGTGGATGGCCTAGTCAACCATTCGTGAAGCGTTGGCTTGGAGGTCAACACACGGATGCTAGATGACAACGGAAGCTGTGGCCTCATGGGTTGACCCCTGCCGTGACGTCCCCTTACTGTGCTGTGACCTGTGCCAGCTCCAGGAATCTACTATTGTGTTCTTTGACGCTATTGCAGTATCTTGGCCTTCAGCTCGGTTCTTTCAAGCTGGCGCTGACGTTACCTTGTCAGGCTGCATTCCCACTTCAGTTATTTGGTCAGTTTTGCCCCTGTAAGTGCCCAGGGAATTGAAGCGTGAACAGCGTCTGTCATGTGCGTGTCATACTAAAACACAGCATTGTGTGAAGACCAAACCACGCTTCCTATGTATATTTGAGCATGGCACAACATTCTACAACACCCTACAGGCTCTCTACAGCCAGGAAATAGCTGTTTTTAATGCGATTTGCCGTGAATAAATTCGGGTCGAAGCAATTTTTGACGGAAAATTCGCCGAACTCGGCAAATTGAATATTTGAGAAATTCGCCCATCTCTAATTATTGCGGTTTTTTACAGTACCATGTCCCCAAAACCATTGACACTGCTTAAAATTTTCATGAAGAAATGAATAATTTGAACAAGGTTTTTTTTTAAACAAAACTTGTACTATTGGTGTCTTTTACAGTCTCCTAACCACCAAACCAGCAAAATGACCTTTAGGACACTCTGAATACAATTTTCAGTAAGAAATGAGCATTTTAGAAATATTTTATTTTTCAGTCTCTGTGTACCTAATTTGTGCCCTGCATTACAGGCGTAGGTGAGGTGGTAAATAAGGATCGTGAGAGGTCAGCCGTTAGGCTTCTGCCACAATGCCTGCTTCTGCTGCGGCTTCTTGTCACTCTACTCCTGTCACGTTGCTGACATTGTTCCACCGTGACATTAGAACGTGAAGCAGACACAACAGATGTCTCCAGTTGATCAATGAGCATGGTCTCAAATTCCTGCATTCTACTGTCAATTTGTGTGTGTGGAAAGAAAGTGCTGAGTTTCGCTTTGTAATGGGGATCAAGGAGGGTGGCCACCCAGTAACTGCTGTTCATTTTGATGGCATTGTGCATGGATCATGTTGGAGGAAATGGAGAATTCAAGCACTCATGTGAGAGATGCAGCCAGGATGTCCCAAGCCTCGGGGTCGAGGGGCACTTAACAGATCTTCCTCCTCCGCCTCAAATCTGTGCCAACCTCTTTCGAAGGCAGGGACATCGGTACTGTCGGTGTCCAGCCATGCCTCATTCTCCTCCTACTCCGCTTCCTCCTCCTCAGCATGAACACAGCCCTGACTTGCCTCAGATGCTGTACCCTGAGAGCTGAAGCGCCACCCTGCACCAGCCCTGGACTTCGAACCACTGCCCAATGAAGACCTATAAAGTTGGGAAATTGTCGGGCCTTCTTGATCTGACAGCGAGTAAGGCTCTGTGTCTGCATCTGTGTCTGCCTTCACCTCCGTCACTTCTGGAACCTGCTGTTTCAGGGTGTCCAGCACTTGTTCCAGAACTATTATCACCACAATGGTCATTCTGACAAGGGCATTGTCCTCACTGACCATTTTGGTGGCTTCTTTAAAACTCGCAAGAATGGTGCAGAGGTTTTTCACCTGCCTCAATTCACTATGACTCAACACCCTGAGGTCCGCACCACTGCTTGTCAGGTTATGTGCCACTTCATATTGCGTATTGGAATTACACTGCTGCCACAATCGCTGTATCGTGTGGAGGGTGGAATTCCAGAGTGTTGCCACATCAACAATAAGACAGTTGATGGGGAGGCCAAGATAACGCTGTAATGCAGCCAGCTGGGACAGAGCAGGGTGCGAACGCCGGAAGTGTGAGCTCAGACCTAGAGCCTTCCTCAGCAGGCAGTCAAGACATGGGTAGCGCTTTACAAAATTTTTGGACGACGAGGTTTATGATGTGTGCCAGGCAAGGGATGTGCTCCAGCCTACCGATCTTAAGGGCGGCAAGGAGATTTTTCCCGTTGTCACACACCACCTTGCCTGTCACCAGGTTCCTATCACCCAGCCAGTGCTCGTTCTCATTGCGCAGAGACGTCCACAGCTCTTGACCTGTCTGTTGACGGTCTCCAAGACACATTAATTTCAACACGGCCTGGTTTCTATTGGCACATGATGCTACCCGTGGACCTTGGGGGACAGAAATCTGCACCATCCCTGCAGTGTGGAAGAGTCTTCTCCAAGCCTGAGAGTCACCATCATCACCAGAGACATCCACCCAACTCACCCAGTGAGATATCACAGAGCTGTAGCGGCCTTGACCGGGCTTACTAGTCTATGTTTCGGTGGCCAGATGGACTTTGCTGGACACAGATGAAGCTAACATGCTGGAGATTTTAGCTGACACGTGGCTGGTCAGAGAAGAGATGGCTTTTCGGGAAAAGAAATGCCTGCTCGGAATCTGGTATTAGGGACAGGCAAGGGCCATGACGTGGCGGAACCCATCTGTGTCCACCAGTCAGAAAAGCAACATTTCCAAGGCCAAAAGCCTGGCAATGCCGACATTCAGGCTTTTGGCTTTGGGATGGTTGGGGTTAAAACATTTCTTCTGCTTCCACACCTGGTACACAGAAGGCTGGCTAGTAGACTGGCCGCTGTACGCCCTATAGGTCAAACTCGTGGAAGGAGAAGGGGTATGCTGTGTCTCTGGTGGTGGTGGTGGTAATTGGGCGACGGTGTGTGGCACTGGGGTTGATCCTTGCTCATGCCACAGCAGGACATGGGCAGTAGAGGAACGCTTGGTCTTGGAAGTGGCGGAGGAGGAGGAGGAGGAGGAGGAGACAGAGGGTGTCACAGTGGTTGGAAGTCCAAGGCCTGTGTGGTCTTTTTTCTGCAAGTGACTCCTCTTGCTTTGGATGCATGTGCCTATTCATGTTCATGGTGGTTAAACACTTTAGATTCTTGCCTCTACTGATGCGTTGACGGCAAATCCGGCATATGACATCGCTCGGCGAATCTGAGGCTTGATCAAAAAAGGCCCAGGCTTCACAAGTCCTGGACCTTTTTGACGGCGATAAGCTAGTATCGGCGTTTCTGCTGCCACCACTGATCATGGCTGCCGAACTAATCTCAGTGGACTTGTGCGACTGCCCTCTCCCTTTCTGAGGCCGGACCCGTACCGACACTACCCCATCATCTTCCTCCTCATCCACTGATGATGCGCTCACAAGCAAATGCTGCTGAAAAGACCACGTTGGATCTGCAATGTCATTATCAACATCATCATCATCACATTGTCCTGACAGTCTACATCTTGAAGCTGTGGGCTAAAAGCCACAGGCACTGCAAGGCATTGCCAACAGCTCGGGATTTGTGCTGACTGACCAGCTTCCTTCTCCTCTGACAGCATTAGCGATTGGGCGTCACAGCAGGCAAAAACATCCTCTTTGGCCTCTTGATCTTTTGAAATGCCTTCTGACCCCAACCACATTGTGTCATCAAAGAGCTCTTCAGAACATTGATTATCCACTGTGGTCTGTACATAGGTTGACATTTGGGATGCCTTTGCTTCAGGTTGGACGGATGCTGCTGATGATGATGATGACGACATTGGTTGCCATGACTGTGAGGACGAGTAAAGCCGCTGGATGCAGGTTGCGTTAACCATTGAAGAACAGATTGGCAACGCTCTTCATTACTCCAAGGTAATATTTTCAGAAATATTACCTGTTCCATGGGCCACACCAGAGAGGCAGCGGGAGATTAGAGAGGTGAATAAGTGGCTCAAAAATTGGTGTAGGAAAGAGGGATTTGGGTTTTTGGAGAACTGGGCTGACTTCTGTCTTGGCTACAGACTCTATGCTAGGGATGGGCTGCACCTAAATGGGGAGGGTGCAGCTGTATTGGGGGACAAAAATGGCCAGGAGGTTGGAGGAATATTTAAACTAGGGACTGTGGGGAGGGTAACTACACATATAGCATGTAAGATAGTGAAGATAGAGAGCTGGGAATTA
>JAODAL010042797.1:0-34462 GCA_025379985.1 Phyllomedusa bahiana
GTTATAAGGGGGACTTTGTCGCTCCTATTCTAAATGGCTGGTTTAATGCCGCCAAATGAAAAATAGCTTAAACAATTTGAATTACTGTATTTCCCGGGATTTCCCTATTGCAATTCCCTATTAGCTGGGTCCGACGACAAACGCGTTGTTCGGGTTTTTAACTTTTTATTTGTAAAAAAGGGGTTTTCTGCTCTTTTTTGATAATGTTTTACATTTAATAAAAATGATTTTTTGATTAATACTTCTTGCCGCACGGCGCTGAGCGCCAAATTTTTCAGTGCCCTATCTCTCCATAACTATAATGGGAGAAGTAGCTCGCCTCGGGATTGGCTGGTAGCCAAGCACCCGCTAGCTCAGCCAATCAGCTTTTTTCTGTCTTTTTACTGTATTTTGAATTATCCCCCATGGATTCTGTTTTGGTCTAAACTTCTCCATAACAAAAAGGGGTCTTTGCCCGCTCCTACGATTGGCAATAATTCCCATAGGCAAAAATGGGTTCGTCGCTTTTATTCTATTGGCTGACTAGCCAATTCCCCGGTAGTTTAAACCAATCAGCTCTTTTCAGCTTTTTACAGTTTTTTGAACTATCCCGCCGTTGATTCTGATTGGTCTAAAACTTCCCCATGGGTTTTAATGGTTCACTGTCGCTCCTATTCTGATTGGCCGGGTTTTATCCGACCAATCAGTATCTTTTGATTTTGAATTACTGTATTTCCCGCAATTTCCAATACCCAATTCTAAATTTTTTGGATATTTGGAAAGTGTTTTTGTTTAATGTATTTTTTATTTTTGTAGGGTTCAGCTCTGTTCCTGAGAATGTTGAACGCCTTTATAAAGGCGATTTTTGTTTCATACTCCCCACCGACATCTGGAATAAATTTCGCTGTTCCAGCCTGTCTTGCATCGGAAAATTTTTTCCGGCGCGCCCCGCACTGCGCCTAAGCCCCACGGCCCATGTCCCGCACTGGCCCCACACACACTGCAGGCCCCCCCCGGGAACTTTTTTCCCCCATGTAGAGTGCGCTAACCCCCGCGGCGAAACATACGCAGCCCACACTGCGCCTCGGGCCCCCCACTGCGCCTAACACACGGCCAGCGCGGCGGACTTTTCCCCCAGATGAGTCCTACCTCCGGCGCCGAATCATACGCAGCGCCGACTGCGCCTCGGACCCGCACTGCGCCTAACACACTGGGCCGGGGCCGCGGGGCTTTTCCCCCATGATGATCGCACACCCTCCGCGCCGAATCCTAGGGGCAGCGCCGCACTTTCGCCTCGGGCCCGCACTGCGCCAAAAAAAAAGGCAGGGCGCGGCGGGCTTTACATTGTATGTATAGCGCGCCCCGGCCCCGACATAAATCAGGCACAGATTCCGCCAGAAAACTAGCGGAAAGGTGCGCCCCGACCCGTCGGGATTCATACATGTGGCCCTTAGTGCTTTCTAGCTGCTAAGCGACAATTCCGGATCAGGTGGTCTACCTGTTCCGGTGGTAATGTGCCTGGATTTGCCAATAGTCGTAAATTTGTAACTTCGTACGGTTGTAGTGCAACACGCCACCCACATGCCCCCCGAGATCAAGTGCCATGGACTCTCTGTAATGTGCCTGATACTGGAGTGCGCATGAATAAAAATTTAGCAAACAAGGCTGCGCCAGTTTTTGGGCTGAAAAGACGCAAGACTTCTGGCACAGCCCGGTACATACATGTCACCCTGAATTTTCAGCATCAAAACCTTGTCTGAAAGGTGTCTCAAAAGCACCTTTTCAGTCAAGGTTTTGATTAGGTTTTGGATACAGTTTTCCAACACTGCTTTCTTTCTGAAATATCCATACAAATTAATACCCAGGGCAAAAACAGCACCGAAAAACCGCATCTAAAACCGCGCCAAGGTTTTAAAGCTCTCCTTTGATTCCTATGGACACTGTTTTGGGCAACGAAACACTCCTAAAACAGCAGCAAAATCAGCCATTTGAACTTACCCTTATCTTTTTTCTTCTCTTTGGATAAGCAGAATATAACACTATTTAATTGTGTAACCCTCTATCTTAGGTTTGTGTTGACTTTATTAGTGCTGCACCCAAAAGCTGTGGAATTTTACATGAGCCACAACTGCAATTTACCTTACAATTTATTGCAAGTAATAAGTGTGTAACCCTGCACAATAATCTCCAAAAAATTGGGAATCTCGCAAGAGAACAGAGAGTGACTTTTGATCACTATATTTACTATTTTGCCATAGGCAAACTTAAACTCTTTATCAGTTCTCTATCTGTAAAGCACTAAAATGTAACTTTTATTATGTATAATTCTTACCCTCTATACACACTATTTAAAAACCTGATTTCTAACCTCACCATTTAACCCTTTCTACTTCGGAAAGAAGGAATAGTTCCTTTTCTACTATCAAGTCTGGTGGAGCACCACCCACTAACAGGAAAGCCTTATATATACACAGCAATTTACTAGCTCCAGTAAGGGATCCCAAGCCTCCTACTTGGGCAGTCATCCCTAATCTCATGGACACAAAACAAATAAGGCACCCTTATGACACCGTTTGTAGCAGGTGACACTTCTAGACAGAGGTGAGAAATCACAATTTAAAACGTCATGTCTGACCTCCCCGACATGTTTCACCAGCTAACCTGGCTTCATCAGGGGTTAGAGGTCCGGTCACATGTGGTCTCAGCTCACGTCCTTTTATATCATGTTAGATACACACCCTATTCAGATGCTCACCAATTAGCCATCAGAGAATCCACAAAAAGCCACTCTCCCTTCCGCTCTCATGCACACACACTCATAATATGTGCTGCTACTGCTGCCATCATGCTCCCATAGACATCAAACCTCAGACAAATTCGCCATCTCCATAACGGGCTTACGCCTTATCTTACCATACTGCCCGCGCCAACGTACTGTATCAATAGACATTTCAGCCCTGACTGTGATGGACTTCCGTCTCATTTCTCTCATGTTATTGCCTCTGCGTGGCTCACCTAGAACGGACTAAGCAGAATAGGTGTTACATTCCACAGCTCACTCCCAGCTTTATCAACTCCCATAAACCCCTTCTCCTCCATGTCTAATATGCATATTCATTGGGAATAAAAATTCCATTGTACTGTGCACTATTGTCATAATATCTTCCCATAAAGCACTTCTCCTTTATATCTAATATACATATTAATTTTAATAAAGCTGCAAGCCTTATTAAATACATATTCCATTGTACTGTACACTATTGTCTTAGTCTATTCCTATAAACCACTTCTCTTTTACATGTAATATACATATTCATTTTAATAAAGCTGCAGGCCCTATGGTTAGCCTGCCTTCCCTCCCGCAGTTTCACCTCCCACCTTCCCCATTAAAGATGGTCACGGCTAGCCACCTAATTCATTACGTCACAATGGGCGCATGCAAAAATATGGGAGCATGCAAAAATATTAGTACATTCAAACTCTATTGCATCTGCATACCACTATACTCCATATATTGTATTTAAAGTTAGCACAAAATCAACGCAGCGAGCAGAAACAATAAATCTATACTTAGATGAATATATACATGAATCGATAGTATTCAAATTGGGATGTATGTATATTGTTTCTGTGCATGGAGGGGTTTGTTGGCAGCTGAATCATATGATATATGCACTCGCGTTGTTGTGGCGAGACGCGGCCCGGGAGTAGATTACTATCTATTCATGTATATATTCATCTATGTATAGATTTATTGTTTTTGCTTGCTGCATTGATTTTGTGCTAACTTTAAATACAATATATGCAGTACAGATGTATGCAGATGCAATAGAGTTTGAATGTAATAACATTTTTGCATGCTCCCATTGTGACGTAATGAATTAAGTGGCAAGCCGTGACCTGTAAGAAAGAATCTTTAATGGGGAAGGTGGGAGGTGAAACTGCGGGAGGGAGGGCAGGCTAACCATAGGGCCTGCAGCTTTACTAAAATGAATATGTATATTACATGTAAAAGAGAAGTGGTCTATGGGAATAGACTAAGACAATAGTGTACAGTACAATGGAATATGTATTTAATAAGGCTTGCAGCTTTATTAAAATGAATATGTATATTAGATATAAAGGAGAACTGCTTTATGGGAAGATATTATGACAATAGTGTACAATACAATGGCGTTTATATTCCCAATGAATATGCATATTAGACATGGAGGAGAAGAGGTTTATGGGAGTTGATAAAGCTGGTAGTGAGCTGTGGAATGTAACACCTATTCTGCTTAGTCAGCTCTAGGTGAACCACGCAGAGGCAATAACATGAGAGAAATGAGACGGAAGTCCATCACAGTCAGGGCTGAAATGTCTATTGATACAGTTCGTTGGCGCGGGCAGCATGGTAAGATAAGGCACAAGCCCGTTATGGAGATGGCGAATTTGTCTGAAGTTTGATGTCTATGGGAGCATGATGGCAGCAGTAGCAGCACATATTATGAGTGTGTGTGCAGGAGAGCGGAAGGGAGAGTGGGTCTTTTTGGATTCTCTGATGGCTAGTTGGTGAGCACCTGAATAGGGTGTGTATCTAACATGATATAAAAGGAAGTGAGCTTAGACCACATGTGACCGGACCTCTAACCCCTGATGAAGCCAGTTTAGCTGGTGATACATGTCGGGGAGGTCAGACATGATGTTTTAAATTGTGATTTCTCACCTCTGTCTAGAAGCGTCCCCTGGGGTCACAAGGTGGCCTTATTTGTTTTGTGTCATGAGATTAGAGACGACTGCCAAAGTAGGAGGCTTGGGATCCCTTACTGGAGCTAGTAAATTCCTGTATATATAAGGCTTTCCTGTTGATAGGTGGTGCTCCACCAGACTTGATAGTAGAAGAGGAGCTATTCCTTCTTTCAGAAGTAGAAAGGGTTAAATGGTGAGGTTAGAAATCAGGTTTTTAAATAGTGTGTATAGAGGTTAAGAGTTATACATAATAAAAGTTACGTTTTAGTGTTTTACAGATAGATAACTGATAAAGTTTAAGTTTGCCTATGGCAAAATAGTAAATATAGTAACCCTACACAATGTGACTGTCACGGGTCATGTCGCAGCCTGTTCCCTTGGCCGTAATCGGTCCCATTTTACCTTTTTGCTGTGTGCCAACTCTCCTCCAGGTCCAACTGACCTTCCTGTTCTTCTGCTCCTCCACAAGGCACACCATGCTCACTCTTCAGTATTTAAAGGCCTGCCCCACCCAGCTTTCACAACCTATGGCTGGTTATCACACCCTATTTATAGGGGTTTTACAACGAAGTACAATTGAAGTGGGAAGATTGCAAAATAAATAATAAACATTTCAACCATTCGTCATTATTAAAAATTCTGTAGCATTTTTGTTTTGTCTACTACCTCAGTGATCCATAGTGTACAGCTTGTCTCTGAGGAACACGACCCATGATAAGAGCTCCTCAGTCCTGGCCACACATGCTAAGACTTCACCTCTTCTCTAAGGTAGCTACTGTCAGTCTCTTCCCTGCCTAGTAAACACACACTCTCACTTCTGAGTGAGTGTTCAACCCCAGGTGCAGCCATTCTACTTCCGTCCTCTGTTCTCCACAGTAATTGGTCAGTGTAACTAAATACAAAGAAAAAAGAAACCTCAATTGGGTATGTGTATTGAGAAAAAAAAATCCACACTTGTTTCCTGCAGAGATTTGAATCTAGGACCACTATGCTGAAAAGCAGAAGTGCAAACCACTCAGCTACATTGTAGCTACTCATAGCTCTTTACATAAACAGACCTTTGTATGACTAGAGTGAGCACATATAGTCATTCAAATTTAAAAAACAGTGGCACATCATGGACTAAAGAAACTATCAAAAAGGACATAGGAATTTTGGAAAAAGCATTACTGCTAACTAGGATATATGGAAAAAATGAGGTTCTTTGTTCACACTTCTGGCCAGAACTGCTTAAGCCCACTTCCGAAACTTCACCGGGACCTCAGGCAAGTGGTTCCTACGCTAACGTTACCTCTATTGGGTCCTATTCAGACCAGCACACTTCAGGGAGCGAAGAGACCTGCTTCAAAGCACACTGCACTGATTTAAAACCTGAGGAAGTGGGTGGGGTACAAAAAACCAAAATGGAGGCAGCCACTCCTCCCTTACATAAAGTCAAAAAAATACATTTGGTTTTGCACATGAAAAAACTTTGTTTAAAAAAAGCACAAATGCACACTGGTGCAAATTAAAAAAAACAGTGGCACATCATGGACTAAAGAAACTATCAAAAAGGACATAGGAATTTTGGAAAAAGCATTACTGCTAACTAGGATATATGGAAAAAAATGAGGTTCTTTGTTCACACTTCTGGCCAAACTGCTTTAAGCCCACTTCCGAAAACTTCACCGGGACCTCAGGCAAGTGGGTCCTATGCTAACGTTACCTCTATTGGACCCACTTGCCTGATAGTTTCTTTAGTCCATGATGTGCCACTGTTTTTTTAATTTGAATGACTATATGTATTGCTGCCACACCAGTGTGCATTTGTGCTTTTTTTAAACAAAGTTTTTTCATGTGCAAAACCAAAGGTTGTTTTTTACTTTATGGAAGGGAGTAGTGGCTGACTCCATTTTGGTTTTTGTACCCCACCCACTTCCTCAGGTTTTAAATCAGTGCAGTGTGCTTTGAAGCAGGTCTCTTCGCTCCCTGAAGTGTGCTGGTCTGAATAGGACCCAATAGAGGTAACATTAGCGTAGGACCCACTTGCCTGAGGTCCCGGTGAAGTTTCGGAAGTGGGCTTAAGCAGTTCTGGCCAGAAGTGTGAACAAAGAACCTAATTTTTTCCATATATCCTAGTTAGCAGTAATGCTTTTTCCAAAATTCCTATGTCCTTTTTGATAGTTTCTTTAGTCCATGATGTGCCACTGTTTTTTGAATTTGAATGACTATATGTATTGCTGCCACACCAGTGTGCATTTGTGCTTTTTTTAAACAAAGTTTTTTTTATGTGCAAAACCAAATGTTTTTTTTTACTTAGAGTGAGCACATGGTGGGGAAAGGCATGACGATGTAAAGCCTGCTGGGTCACATGATATGCAGTTCAAACAAATCATACACACACCCTTTTGAACACACTGAAAGCTGAGGCAGGACAAACCAGGCATTAAATGCCTTTGTGTTAAAATCCCCTTTAAGGGTTCTTTCCCCTTTACCCTTTGACAGATTATTGGTGTACTTCATGGCGTTTGGTTTGGTCCTAATCTATATTCTTGGTATCTGAACTATGGCTTGTTCCTGACCATTCTGTTCATCTGCTGCCTGTCCTGACCTTCTGCCTGTAACCCTATGTCAAGTGAACTCTGCCTTCCCAGACTGCTAATGATCTGGTCACATCTTCTGTCTTCTCCTCCGGAACCATGCCTGTCTGTCACCCATCACTGTTGGTGACTACAACCTGGGAACAGCGAAGACCAGATTAAAGAGATTAAAGGGTGAAGGCCTTGGGACACCTTCAACTCCACTCCTTGGCAAGGTTCTATGCTAAAGCCCATGGCTGACCCAGTAGATCCAGCTCCTGCACATTACAGTGACATTGTCCAGTCAGTGCATGGACACACCCCTTAAAAAACGATGGCCGATGGTTCCCTGTTCCTTCATAGTTCTTAATGTTATGAAAGTCCCGAAGACGCATGCAGTTGTTGCACATTTTCTTCTTGGCCCCAAATGGCAGTACCAGCAGTATTGCCCTGATAATGGCCTTGATACAGGTATAAAACCAGTCAGGCAAGCAGACATCTGCTTTCAGTGGGGTGAGAAAAGAATTCTGGTGCCACAGAAGCAGTGATTTTTCTGCTTTGAAATTCAGCATATCCAGTCCTTGTCCCCTGGACATTATGTCCCTGCACTAGATCAAGACTGTCTGAACAACATTTATGGGCCCCAGGGCAGAATAATGCATTGGCCCTCCCTGCCTATACAACTACTCATAAGACACTGTTGGCACTGTGAACCTGGATTGTTCATGCCCTGCAGCTGCTCTTAATCTCTCCATTATGGGCCACCATTCTGTGTTGACTTGGCTATTTCTACTGGAGTTGGCGACTAGACACAATCAACTAAGCAATAATGTCATCTGTCTAGTCTGGGTGTTGTGACTACTTACTAAGTGTCTGCCACAGCTTCACAGCATAGGAGAAGGGAGTTGGAGGTAAATTAGCAAAGCCAATGCTCTCACTGGTGGCTGTTGCTCCAAGGGATATTAAGAGGCTACCCCCTAACAGAGCAGGAGTCGCCCAGCCACCAACCCCTAACAGAGCAGGAAAGGATGACCTGAAGGGAAAGTCGATTCCTGCTCTGTAAACATTTTTAAAAAGAAGTTAAAGAAAGCATAATTATTAATAACAATTTTGACAAATACTTATCAAAATATAATGAGCTGATTGAGCAAAAAATTAAAAAAGTTGAACAACCTCTTTAACTCTTTGTTAGACAAAAATGAAACATGAAACGTTTTTCAAAATGTTCATTTCTTATTATTTAGTCCTCCCCAATTGCGGGCTACTACCACTGCTTTGATTGTTCCTGTATCCTCCGTTGGGGGAGTGTTGGATTTGAAATGTATATTATATGTACTTCATATCCAGCCAAAGGATTAAAGTCTGCTAACCATATCAGGAAAGACAAGACTGGAGTAGATGACATCTAAGTGACCATAGATACATGCAACCCCCCTCACATGTTGTGAATCCTGTTTGATGAATAAACAATGGACATTGCCATCTGTTTGAGAAGATAACTTGCTTAAGGGCACTACCATTTTCTCCTGGCAGGAAGCCAAGACATCCGGATGGCTAACCCCCCACTATTCAGGGGCATGTGAATGATGATTCAACCAGTCCTGGGGACAGCCACTAAGACAATGTGACCTATCCAGCAAGGCTGTTGACCTCTGGATCAAGTAGGACATCTACTGGAAGAAGTGGACTCTGCAAGGAGACTGTATAAGAACTGTGCTGATTGGTTAAGTGAGTTCTTGGAGGTGTTCCAGGGGTGGGCAAAGGATGGGCTATGTGTGTGGGTGCATCTGGTATAAAGGATGCAACACAAAGTTAGTTAGGTCTCTTACCACCGTCTTTCCTACCTACCCTTCCCTTTCCTATGTATATAATCCTTTTAATAAACCCTTTAAAGATCCAGTTGTACTTGATCAATTATTAAGGCACCCCAAAACCAATCAGATTCTGCAGGGAGGGAGGCATAATTTCCACTTAAGAGAAATTCCTTTGTGTATCAAACTAATGTTTTCTAGGATCAGGAAAATGTATTGCATCGATATGTTTGCAGAATAATGTAGTAATCCATGTCAGTATAGACATTGGACAAAAGTGGATGTTCACCTGTGAGTTCATACGTACATAGAATTCATCTACAGTAAATGAAAAGTTGAGTAGCTTTGTAATATACTAAAAACAAATCCTAAGTTAAAGGGGTTTTCTCAATACATAGATTAGCTTCCAACATGTAGGAATCAATAAATTAAGACGTTTTTCAAATATATTGGTTTGTTAATTTTTCTTTGTTGAGGAGATAAAAGGGATTTTATCAGCTCTGAGTGCACCAACTCTTCCTTGCTGATTGTCTTATCTGATAGCAGTGATGGCATCATCACACAGGTCGGCACACAGAACTGCTGGCAACTTGTGAGCTTGACTGTTATCTGATCTTACAAACAAAGGAGACTAATTACTTTTATTGACTTTAGCTGGACTTTAAACAAACATCTCCTGTTCTCAAGTCAGAGTAAATAGGAGACCCTTGAATATGCAGCTGATATGCTAATCACCGTCATAGAACCATGCACAGCCTGACCAGGAAGACCAAAAGCAGGAATATGAAGCTGATTGTGGCTATATGAAACAGTGTATTGAGAAAACCCCTTTAATGCCTACATGCCCATTAGAGAAAAGTAGTCAGAGCTTGCTAATTTCGGCAAGACTCATCGGCCTACCGTCATTCAGAGAAAATAATATTTGGGCATGTTGAATTTCAGTGGCAGTCCTTTTATTTCTTTAAAAAAAAAAAAACACCAGAGAAAGCTGTTTTCGGACTGACTCCACAAGACTGTAGTGCAAGTGAAATGGGTATGGGAAAGGGAAAAGAGAAAAATTTACACTCCCTCAGTAGGCAATCAGTAGGCATTTCTTGTACAGTGGGAAAAATGTATCATTACATGTATACAGTGCAAACCCTATTTATCAATGTGGTGAAATATAAACATAGAGGAAGGTAGGATTTGGCAGTGGGATACCCAACAGGTTTAACTCACCATTTACTATGATTTAGTTGAGCTATAGCTGATTGATGCGGCACAACTACTAAGGAATGCAGCATGACCATGAAGAGAACTTTTAGGGCGCATCCCCATGGCACAGGACAAATACCGGCCGTGTGCCATGCACACGGCCGCAGGAGGATGGCTTTTCTCCGCAACTAGCGGAGAAAAGCCCTTCACATTCACTTGTTCATATTCTGTCCCAAAAACCGGACGGAAGAATAAACATGTTGAATGTTTTTCTTGCCGCCGGCGGTCTGAAAAACCGCGGGCGAGAGAAACCGTGCAGTGGGGACTGCTGCACGAGTTTTCCATAGAGCCGCATGTAAAAGTTTGCAGACGGTTTTTCAGACGGTTTTCAAAACCACAAGCCGTCTGAAAAACCATCTGCAAACCGGCGCTGTGGGGACAAGGCCTTACAGGAGGGTGTTTTGAAGCAATTGGCTGGTTATAGCATTAGTGCACTTACTTGGGATTTGGAGCATGCCATCAAATGAAAAGTTCTACTATGTAAACGTAGGAGGAGTAAACCTACATAAAGAGGAACTGCTGCCTCTGCTCCCCCATGGTGTCTATTACTATCTCATGGCCACTCGTCTGTAAATACAGAGACGGTTAAAAATTATCTGACTAAAGAGAAGAGAAAGTCCTGACATCAGGTGGTACACTATTACCTCCTAACAAGCTCCAATGGATGTACCATACTATCGCTGAGCCCTCAGTTCAGGGCCGGGACGATGGGTAGGCAGAGGTGGGTGATCGCCTAGGGCGCCACCTCTTCCATTTTAACGTGTAAAACATAATGACTGCAGCAGTGCCCAGCAGTAAGCAGCAGCCAGCTGACCCTATGACCATGCACTGCTGCTATGTAAGCAGCGCCCATCCCTTTCATCTCTTCTCAGAGATCTGAAAGAAGGTGGCAGCAGAGCAACATTCAGACTCCTTCTCCTCTGTACTAGCGGGAATGGAGGAAAGTGGCAGCCAGAGCCTGTGAGTGTTGCAGCTGCTGTCCAGGAGCCTCTATTATGTGTCTTCATCATTCTCCCTGTGTTGCAGTCCAGCTCCTGAACTATGCAGAGAGCTTGAGGCTGCACATACAGGGACTGTACACTTGTAAACTGATGACAGCCTCTCCTACACAAACTCTGATAAGAAGTAAGATAGGAGAGGCGTTACCAGTTCAGAATGAGCTCTGCTGCTGCACCTGGAGTGTGGGCTCCTCCAGCTCTGCCCTTTTGTAGCTCTCTGTTGGCAGGACAATACTGGAGCACTCCACACAGAAGAAATTATTCCCACCCCCCCCCGACTAGTTACACACTCATTGTGAAACCCTTCCTTCCCTCTGTATACACTGGCTGTTTATTGCATGATTTACCATATACTGTGTGTGTATATATATATATATATATATATATATATATATATACACATGTGTATATAATGTGTGTATATGTACAACCTCAATTCCAAAAAAGTTGTGAATTGTGAATAAAAACTGAATGCAATAATGTGGAGGTGCCGACATCTAATATTTTATTCAGAATAGAACATAGACGACAGATCAAAGTTAAATCTGAGAAAAATGTAACATTTGAAAGAAAAAATGTGTTGATTCAAAATTTCCATTTGTTACCAATGCCAAAAAATTTGGGACAAGTAGCATTAATTTGGCTGGGAAAAATGACATTGAGCATATAACGAACAGCTGGAAGACAATTCAACACTAATTAGGTGAATTGACAACATGTTTGGGTATAAAAAGAGCTACTCGGAGTGTCAGTGTCTCTCTGAAGCCAAGATGGTAAGGGATCACCACTTCCACCATTGTTGCGCAGGGAAAAATAGTGCAGCCAATACCATAATGGTGTTACCAAACGTAAAATAGCAAAGACTTTAAAGTTATCATCATCAACCATAAAATAACATTTATCAAAAGATTCAGAGAATCTGGAACAATCGCTGTGCGTAAGGATCAAGGCCGTAAAACTCTACTGGATGCTGTGATCTCCGGGCCCTTTTAAAAGTCATGCACCTCAAAAAAGGAAAAGCCACCTTTTCAAGAAAAAAACCCAAAAGGGCTCAGGAAAAAATTCCAGAAAAAACATTGGGCAGTGAACACAATCCAAACCCGGGCCCTCCGCCCCTTGGAGCTGAAACTCTACCCGTGCCAAAAAGGGAAACCTTTATTCCCAAACAAGCCCCACAAGCTTCAAGGCCCCTTTCACTGGGGGCCCGGGGTCCCTTTTAAAAAGGAGTGTGGGGAAAATGGAAAAATTGGGGTTTTGTGGTCCAGATTTAGTCCCCGATTTGTAAAATTTTTTTTATGGAAAAGTGGGACCGAGAGGACAAGGACAAAACCCCAAATTTTTTTTTAAAAAAAAAGCTCCGTTTCCCGAACCCTGCCCTCACGATGGTATGGGGTTGCATGAGTTTTCTTGTTGGGGAAAGGCAGCCCGAAAAAGTCTGGAAAAGGGCCCCCTTTTAATGCGAGAAGCTTTTTTCAGGTTCTTTGAACAAACCCTATGCCTTCCCCCTATTGGGGCGTTTATCTCTTTCAGGAAAAAAACCCTGCAAAAATTTTTCAAAGATAATGGGCCCGAAACCCAAAATTCTGGGAGCAATCACCCAAAATTTAAGGGTACTAGGAAAATAAAGGGTTCCGGGTAAATGAAAAAGGCCACCTGCTTTCCCCGATTTTCACCATAGAGAACAAATTTGGCGATCTTTTAAAAAAGGAAAAAGGGCCCCAAGGGGAAAGGCCCCAAGACGATTTTAACAGTTAGAAGCCTGGTTAGAACATGAATGGGGGAGTATTTTCCCATTTCCCAAACTTTAGAAAAAATGGCTTTCCCCTTTCCCCCCCGAGTCTGTTGAATTTTTTTGTTTTTAAAAAGGGGGGAAAGCCAACCCAGGGTAAAAAGGCAAAGGTTTCCCGACTTTTTTGGGAAAATTTTTTTGGGGCCGAATGAAAAAAGTTGAAACAAAAAATTTTTAAAAAATTTAAAAAAAATTTCCCTTCTCTCGTTTAAATTTTTGGAAACCCGTGAAATTTGGTTTTTTCTATTCTGAATATAATATTTAAAAGTTGACACCCCCCCACATCATTGCCAAAACATTTTTTTTTTCCCCAAATTTTGGTTTTTGTTTTCCCAAAAACTTTTTTTGGGGGGTTGAGGTTGTATAACCACATAAATTTAAATTTTACAATATACCAGTACACTCAAAACTGGTTTTAAATTAAAATAAAAAAAAAAATTATAATGTCCCCAATAGCCCCCCCCTTTTTGTTACCCCATACAAACCAAACAGCCCAAAAGGAACCATTAAAAAAGCTCAAACTTTCAGTTCTTCTACTGTTTCTTAAAAAAAAAAAAGCTGGGGCTTTGGGTTTTTTTGCCCTTTTGGGGGAAAAGGATTTCAATCGACCCCAAAATTCCGGGTTAAAAAGATGTGTTGGGGACTTTGTGATCAATTTTGGCAGTTTTTTGGTTGCAGTTTTGGGGAGCCGGTCTCCCAAAAAATTCAAACATCACTGCCCTCGGCCCGCTTGGGCCCTCATTCCCCCGCTGCGCCAAAGAAAATTTAAAAACATTTAAACCCTTTTAACCCCCCAAACCGGGGCCCAAAATAATATGGGTCTTCATTTTTCTCCTCCCTGTATTTCCCCGAGCCCCAAAAAATTTTTTTTTTCAAACCAGAACATAGAAAATATAGGGGTTTTTAAATTTTTCATTCCCAAAATCAAATTTCTA
Organism: Phyllomedusa bahiana; assembly: GCA_025379985.1. Lineage (NCBI taxonomy): Eukaryota > Metazoa > Chordata > Amphibia > Anura > Hylidae > Phyllomedusa > Phyllomedusa bahiana. The sequence continues at coordinate 14,053 of JAODAL010042797.1, forward strand.
ATGGGTGTTTTTTCCCCCCATACCCCTAGGGAAAATGCCCCGGGAAAACCCCCAAAAAAAATTCTAAAATGAGGCGAAATGTGAAAAGAAAACATACCTGCTCCAGGTTTGCAGGGGGGGTTTTTACATTTTTTTAAAGCGTGCACTCTTTGGTATAAAAGATGCATAGTCTGTATTCTGTAGGTTGATACAAGTCCGGCAGTCTCAAATATTTAGGGTTTTCATCAGGTCAAAGTACCATAAAAAAAAATACAAACATTTTCTATCCTTGAGTGAGGGGGCATTTTTTGCGGGCTGATTGAACTTTTTAGTGGCACTATTTTGGGATGGATGTGACTTTTTGATCATTTTTATTTCAATTTTAGGGGATGTGAAGTGACCGAAAAAATTTAATTTTAGCATCTGAAATATTTTTCTTTTACGGTGTGTAGAATACGGGATAAATTATGTTATATTTTGATAAATCGGATTGTACGCATGGGCAATATCAATTATGTGTTACTTTTTTTTTTCTTTTATTTGTAAAATGGCTAAAGGGTGGGGGGATTTGACCTTTTAATATTTTTTTATAATGAGGGGGGCTCCATTTGACCCATTTGCCTAGGGCACCAAAATGTCTGCTTCTGGCCCTGCCAGAGTTGAGTTATTGTGCTTGGTGCCCAGGCACCAAGTAGTGTCCAAAGCAGTTCTATGCTGGCAAACTACATAGTTATTAAGGCAGCGCTACTAATCATCGATCTCTGCCTTTTTTATATCCATATGTCATGAGCCACAAGGGAGGCGCAGGTGTTGGAGAGGGTTCATCTGCGACTTGTAGTTCCACAGACATCAGATTGTATTGTCACAGTTGCTGGAGTGGAGTGTTGGACCCTAAACATTTCCATCATGTCCACAACAATAGTCAATGCACTGATGGAGAAGGTCTATGACCCCCAGGGCACTTCTATAGGGATGATGTTAGGTGCCAGGGTGTACGTGATGTTATTGTGATTGAAAGCAGCCAGACTCTTGTGAACCTTCATCCATAGAACGTCTTATTGAATTTCCTTAGCAGTAAATGACAGGTTACAGTCTCTCTTAAGGGCACGGTAGAGGTAGTTCACAATATTTGTGTATGGGTGGAGGCTTTGTCCCCTTTTGTACTGTAAGTAGGTTTAGAGTCTCTAATGGAAATTAGTGTACAGATGACTCTTCTCATTTTATACAGTCCAAGGAATACTTCGCTGTAGGAGGGACTTTCACGGGTTGGCTTCCTGTTGTGACAAACTAAAAGTATTCATGTTTTTTGATGCTACTGTTTTGTATTGCAGTGGTAGGCCAGACAAAATTTGTGACATGGAAGTTGCATAGCACTGGCTCCTGACAGAGGCACATAGAGAGACCAAAAATGCAATAGAGCCCTTGTTCAGCATTATCTCTCCTGACTATGGAAAATATTCACTCCTTTCTGGAGGCAACAATGTGGATGCCGCCTCACTGTGGACTGGGTAGATTCTGGAGTTAGATTCTGGGCAGCAACCCAGGCAGGTTAAATGAATCCCTTAGGCAGCAGAAGGGCTGGCTTGTAGGGAAGACCAGGACCCCTCCTAAACTACTCACTCTGGTCTGACTGTTACTAACTCTTTCTGGGTTAGCATTTAATAGTAGATTGTAAGCCTTTGTGGTCAGGGTCACATTAGCAACTGTTTCACTCAGCAGTAGTAGAAAGGATACCGGGATACCACATATACAGGTTGCCTAGAGGTTGTCCAACATTTAAATAATTCATTTTAACTGCTATATACTCAGAAACTCGACACAGGCACAGAGTGGTCTTCCTGATAAAAGCCTCCCTGTCAGGAACCTAACCGTGCTTTGTGGCCCTAGAAAAGCCTAAATGGCCCAATTCCAACAGGTTTTAATACCCCTATAAAATATATTATCAAGGGACATTTTAAGGGGTAAAATTAGGGCAAGAAAGCTATATGTCAAAGATGAACATAGAAGGACAAATACATTTGTACTGTGTACATTTTGCATTGGATTATTTTAAGTTTTGATTAGTATTATTAAAAGTTATATTTTGTGATTTAATCTAGGATACAACTTATTTCTTTACTACTAGTGTCGACTGTCTAGGAGTTCCAGCAGGATATCCTCTTGTTATGAATACTTTGGTGTATATCTAATTTTTGACAATGATGGTTCCACTTAGATTAATTCATTTAAGGGGACAACCCTTTAAAATGCCTCCTCCAGCTCCAAAGAGTCCTATAGTTTCTCATTGGTTTATGTTTACTTTGCACCAGCAAAACTAAAGATTTCTACCAGGACCCTTAAGTCTTTAGCTACACATCAGAGATTTATGCAACTGTAAAAGCACATTTACTTTTATGATATAGTCAAATCTGTTGAAGGAGTGGTCTAGCATTCAACACACTGAAGAATAGTAAACTGATAATGATGAACTGATGAAAATACTCCAATTATTTTATATGAGGCAGACACCTTTGCACTCAATTGTTTTTGCTGTTCCAAATTAAGCAATGTTGTAAATAGTTTTCACTTAACTTGCCCTACCATTTTGTTGCAGCATAGTCTGTGTAATTCCTTCACATAGTTGACAGTGCTGCTGCTCATAACAAATATCTGACTGCATGCTACACCTGGCTGTATATGCTCACTTTTCTCTACCCCTTCCTTCTCTCAAAGATAGCTGCAGAAGAGGAAAATCAAAGGAGTGGTACATTCAAATGACAGACTTTAATGAGGAATTTTAAACAGATACTGCATTGGATCTCTCATTAAAATCCTTGTGTATTCCAACGACCATTCAATTGAAGACCATTAAAATGGGGTTAACGCATGTCCAAATCAGGGGCGAATACTGCCTCTGTGGAGTAAAAATCCTCAGCAGAATTAAGAGGTATCGCCTCAGATTTCTGGATTACATGTCGGAGTTTTCCAAATGAAAACATCTGAAACATGCACATACCCTAAGGAGTATATTTTGCCACCTTACCCATCTGAATCCTTGAACAAAGCTGAGCTATCTTAGTGCCCCCAAATACGTTCTTTACACCAACCTGCTTAACATACAGTTTTCTTACACAGGGTATCAGCAGTGGCTTCTCAGAGATACTTTGCATCTCTTTCTCGTCAAAGAAATGTGGCCGAGCCACCATAACCGGATGCAGTTTACAGCTAATTTCTGTGGTTTATGGCAAATACAGATTAAGCATGGTAATTTCTGTAGCAGTAAACAATGTACAATTACATAGTCTTTTGCTTTATACTTTGTTAGTGAAATGGTTCTGTAATCTTTAAGTTATGTAGGTTGTATTACTCAGCTAGTCAATTAGCTACTCTACTGTTAGCACTGGTTAAGCATTAAACTTTGACATAGAGTTTAACCCATTCTTGCAGCAATGATTTTTGGCTCTATAGAATTATTTATGTTTAAAGTCACAGCAATTCCACGGTGCTGTATATTGAAAAGGGGTTAAGGTACATGGTATAAGAGAGGTAGATTAACCGGGGAGCAGAGATGAGGATGGATTGGAGGGGAGAAAGTATATAGATGTGAAACCATAGAGTAGGATGTTGCAGTAGTCTAGGTGGGAGATAAGAGCATGACCTAGCATTTTTGTGTAGTCAAAGTTAAAGGTGTTTTCATGAGCACTTTCAATGCTGCAAGTCTCCTTGTAACTCACTACGAGCCAACCGTCTTAGAGAATAGGGAAGGCAGTGCTTGCCCCCTTCCTCCACATTCATTTCTATGGGAGTTCTGATAATATACTTGAGATTTTACCTACTAAACTGACACCTTCCAACTCACCACTTTTCAAAAAGCATATTAATAGCCCTCACCGCATAAGTGAGGTTCTTTATTGCGAGTAGGAATACAACATATTTTGAGAAGACTGATTCCTCCTTATTAGGTGCCGATAAATATTACACAAATCTACTCCACTAAATAGCAACATCTGAAATTTTATTCTAATAACACACAGCAGCAATGGTAATACATACAAATATAGAAAAAACTAAAGACTTAATAATTATCTCATATCTTACCTATTTTATTAACAGAAAGGATACCACAAGTAACTATAATTAAACTAACTACTCAAAACATAACATCATTTTTTACACAAAGAGCAACACAGTAATAGAAATGACTCAGAATGCTTCCAGTCCAAAGTCTAGTTGTATTTACAAATCTGGAAATCTAAATGGTACAATAAAATAAAAACAATTACTAGTGGCAAGATGGAACTCATAAGTATAACACAAATAGGAGCTATATAATATACAAGACAGTAACCACAGTGAAGAAAACGAAACAATGAGGCGATGTGTAAAGCGCTGCTTTGTCTGAAAATAGCTCTTCATGACAGTCTAAATAGACCACTAGTGGTAGAGGCATAGGGCGACATGTATGAACAGGGCTGCGGCAGTTTTCTGGTTTACTTTGAGCCAAATAGAATGTATGAACAGGTGCACTCCAAACTTTGGCGAGATAAATGCCTCTGTAATGCATCACAGACACTTTCCAAAGTTTAGGGGCATTCTGGGGGCACGTCGCACCACATCCGTAGGATCAGACACATTTATGAATTTTTGATGCCAAACCTAGGCACATTACTGTTAGAACAGCCAGACTACGTTAAAAGTGGTGGCTGAGCCAAACTTGCATTGGCACTAGACTGCACCTGTATGAATGAACCACCGAATAACAGGTTCATACATTCTGGCACATGTTACACTGTTTTAAAGCGATTTAGAACTGGCCTGTCAGCGCCAGGATTCATAAGTGTCGCCCATACTCCTCATTTACAGTTTTTGCAGAGGAGCTTGCCATTACAAAATACATAAAATATTAATCCCTTACCACCACAGCCAGTTTGGCCTTTCGGACAGAGCCACATTTTTTAAATCTGGCATGTGTCACTTAATGTGAGAATAACTTTTTGACACTTTTACCTATCCATGTGATTCAGAGATTGTTTTCTCGTGACATATTGTGCTTTAAATTAGTAAGTAATTTAGGCCCAAAAAGTCCTTGTTTATTTGTGAAAAATATCAAAGTATCATGAAAAATTTGAAAAACGTACCATTTTCAAGCTTCAAAAATCTCTGCGTGTAAGACAATTATTCCACTCAAAATAGTTTATAACTAGCATCTACCATATGTCTAATGTAGAGTGGCATCATTTTTTTTAATGTATTTTTTATGACATTAGGGGGCTTAGAAATTTAGTAGAAATTTTCACTTTCCATGAAAATTTGCAATATACATTTTTAGGGAACGTCTTTCTGACTTACTTTGATTGCCTGTATGTTGGGTTTACCCCATAAATGATTATATAAAAAAACAAAACCCCCTTATTTTATTAAAAAGCAGAATTTAGGTGTTTTTTTTAAACCCTTTTTAGTTTTCCCACAGGAATTAAAAAAAAGTGAAGGTAAAATTTTTAAAAATTTCATTTTTTTGCAGCTTTTCAATTTTTATCCATTTTCACAAGAAACAGTGATGGCCCGGGGAAAATGCAATAATATTTCTCCCGTTTTTAGGATAACATCAATGGGGCCTATTTACACTATTTGTCAACCACAACCCCCAGAATAGGGGAAGCCCCTACGGTTGGGGTCTCATTTTCTTACGATTTTTTTTAAGCGCCATTTAGGTTTGCGGATCCGAAAGGTTTAAAATTAAAAAAAACCCCCTAAAAGACCCATATTGGAAACTCCCCCCCTTAGGAATATATCCGGGGGGTGCAGTGAGTATAGGGGCCCCAACAGGGTTTTATAAATTTTTTTTGGGGTAGGCTGTGAAAATTTTAAGAAATTCTTTCCAACAATCTGCAATTTTGGGTTAAAATATTTTTTAATTTTTACAAAGAATCTTGGAAAAAGAAACACCCCAAATTTGGTGTAATTTGCTGTTTGGGTGCATGGCAGGACGTATAAGGTAGAGAGCGCTTTTTGGCTTTTGAAACGCAGATTTGGTGGGTGCCAGGTCGAATTTCCCCAAAGCCCCCAAAAAAAACCAGAAAAATATAAAATTTTTCTTTTGGATTCAAAAACCCCTTATGGATTCTTTAAGGGTGTATTTGCTTTTGGGTGAGAGGTGTTCCTGTTTTTTTTAGCTTTGGACCATGAAAATGTGGGGGGGGGGAAGCGTTCCCCTTTGTTTTTTGGGTTTCAATTTTACAGCATTCACGTGCAGTGAAATGACAGGAAAACTTTACTATGGAGTGGTTTTATAATTAAAATATATAAATGTTATATATTTTTTAGTTTTATTACTTTTACAAAATTGAAGTTGCTAAAAAAAAATTGTTTTTTTTTGTCCTATTTGACAGTCTAATTTTTTTTCTGTAACGGAGTGATTAGGGTTTGTTTTTTGCGGGGTGAGTTGTCGTTTTTTTGTACCATTTGAATTGCATATGACACCGGATCATTTTTATTAAGGTTTTTGTGAGGGTTTTGAACAAATACAACAATCCGGGTGTGTTTTTTATTTTTTTTTTTTACAGCAGTCACTTGCAGTTAAATGACATGTAGCTGTACTCAGCGGGGTACATGATTCGCATACCAATTTAAAAAATTTTTTTTTGTTTTACTGTTTTCCCACAATAAAAACACTTTTATTCAAAAAGGAAAACACATTTTTGCATCGCCGTAGTCTGAGGACCATAACTTTTTTATTTTTCTGTGTACGGAGATATGTAGGGGCTTGTTTTTTGCAGGATGAGTTAACGTTTTTATTGGAATCATTTTTGATGGGACAGGGCTTTTTGATCAGCTTTAAATCCATTTTTGGAAGGCAGGTAAAGAAAATACTGAAATCCTATTAGGTTTTTTTTTTTTTTAAAGGCTTACCGTTGCATTACACGTGTCGGACGGGGGTACTGGGGCCCAAAAGGTGTGTTGATTCTAGGGGCCAACCAGTTGAGTGTTTTGGGCCCCCCCGTGGGGTTTATTTTAGGGGCCCCCCAACGCTATGTAATGACTGTAATGCCTTCTATACCCCGCCCCTTGCTTTTTGCCTTATTTCTATGCTTTTTGCTCTTTCCAAAATTGATATGTAGTTTTAAAAAATCCAGGTTCCCTTTCTAGGGGCCTACAATGGTTTCCCATTCCCTGTCCCAAAATCTGGTTAGTGACAAGTTATTTTACTCTGTGGGGCAATGCGTTACGGGCGACCCAAAATTAAAATTTTTTTTTTTTATGCTGAAGAGCTTTAAACAAAAAAATAGTTTTTATTGTGTAAAACAATATTTATGCATTGCTGTCTTCTGATAGCCATAAAAGTTTTATTTTTCCAAATTTCAAAAACTTTGTGGAATTTGTGGGGAACAGATTTTTTTTGGGGAAAGTGTTTATATCCGTTTTTGATCGATTTTTATTCCATTTTATGTGCTGCAGGATGAACGAAAATCACAATTCTTTTATTGTTTTTTTTTTTTTTTTTAAAACGGTTCACTGTGCGGGTTACTTAATGTATGAAAAAAAAAAAAGAGATTCTTAGTTAAATGTATTGATCAAAAAAAGTTTAAGCCACCCCCAAACTATCAAGGGATTCAAAGTGGGTGGTCCCACTCTTCCTTCCTTCATAGGTCCCAATTAAGATTCTCATTTGGGTCAAATGAGGGCTAAAAATTAGGACTCAATGGAGGTAAGGTAGAGTGGCCACCCGCTTTGAGATCCCCTTGATGTCGGGGGGGGCTTAAACATTTTTTTGATCAAAAATGTGAACTAAAAATCTCAATTTTTTTTCATGTATTGTAGATAGCTTAAATGTTCTTTAGAGGTTTCCCTGTCTTGTTTTATAGCCCTTTTAGTGTTGGGGGTGCATGATATTGGGGTGTGTTTTATATATTAGCCCAACCCTGCCGTGGGACCCGGTTACATTTGTTTTTAAAATGTTTTTTTGGGCAGAAAAATAAGTTTATTTGGATATATTGCTTTTAACTTATATAGGGGGGAGTGGATGCCCCCATTTTGGTTCTTTGCACCCCCCCACCTCCACAGGTTTTAGATCATGCGTTGCTTATAAAAATGGTGATTTTTTTTTTTTTTCTTTGGATAATGGAGGTCTGTTGACCTAAATGAGAGTTGAATTAGGAAAAATAAAGGGGTAAGATAATTAGACCACCCCTTTGAGATCCCTATTTTCGGGGGGGGCTTAAAAACTTTTTTGATCAAAACGTGAACTAAGAATTCAAATTTTTTTTCATGTATTTTAGATAGAAAAAAACTTATTTAGAGGTTTCCATGTCTTGTTTGGTTACTTAATGTGACATATTTATAGGGTAGGTCATTATGCACGCAGCGATAGCAAATATGTGTATTTTATTTGTTTTTGATGTTTTTTGGGGCTTTTGGATTTTTGAAAAGGGAAAAGGTAGTGTAAGTGTTTTTATTTTATTTTTCTTCTTTGTTTCACTTTATTTCACTTTTTCCAACAGGGGAATTGTATGAGTGATCGTCAAATCACTCATACAATAGGAGGTCAGTACACAGCTTATTGCTGTATACTGGTCTCCATGGCGACTGTCAATCACCCTGCCCGGCAATGACGAAAATGCATTGCCGGGTATGGTGATGTCACAAACACCCTGGAAAGTGTTTATTACACTCCAGGGCTGTCTGGTAGGAGACAGCAGCGCCAAGAGCAGGTACATGAAGCTCTCTTCTTCTGCATGCGACTTAGCTCCGGCGATCTTAATAGATCGCCAGAGCTAAGAGTTTAGTCACCCACGGCTGGAGCTCACTCCGGCCATGGGTGATGCAAGAGGCAGCGGTAATATACCTTTGGTCCCATGTCGCGATAATGGGGGGCTCGTTTGCAACCCGCCGATCTCCAAATGTACCCATTCCATTTGCGAAAAACGCACCCCCGCTAGGATGTTGTTACACCAAATGTCGGGTAGGGTTAATAAAGTAATAAACCTGAAACGTACTGCAAGACTGAACAATTAGATTGTACAGCCATTCTCACTGTTCATTCCCCAACCATGATATTTTTTCCCAACCCCCCGGAGCCCGTTTTGGGCCCCTCTGCAGGCCCCTTTTTTAAATCTGTCATTTTTTTCACTTTAGTGAGAAAACTTTTTGACACTTTAACCCATCCATTGTTCAAGACGTTTTCTCGTAACATTGTCTTTAAGATATAAAAAAATTTTTTGGGCCAAAAATGTTTTTATTTGTGAAAAATTCAAATTATCTGAAAATGTGGGAAAAAAATTTCCATTTCAAAAATTTAAAAAATTTTTTGATGTAAGACAGATGGTTTTTCCACTCAAAAAAAGTTTTAAAAATCATCTCCCCAAAATTTTTCTTCTGTAGTTTGGATAATTTTTTTTAAATGCCCTTTTTTTTCTTACAATTAGGGGCTTATAAATTTGTATAATTTTTCACATTTTCAAAAAATTTGCAATATACATTTTTTAGGGGGCCAGTCCAGTTCTAACTGACTTTTATTGACCCCTTTTTAGATACCCCCCTAAATGACCTCTCTAAGAAACTACACCCCTAAAGAATTTTAAAACCGCATTTAGGAAGTTTTTTAACCCATTAGGTGTTTCACAGAATTTTAAAGCAAAGTGGAAAAAAGGAAATTTCAAAATTTTACTTTTTGCAGATTTTCAATTTTATACATGATCTGACAAGAAATACGGTAAAAGAGTGATTCAGGAAATGCAACTTAAAATTGAGTCCGCCATATTCTTCCGTTTTCAGAGTATATCCCATATGTGGCCCTAGAGCATTATTTGGCTCAACCACAAGCCCCAAAAGAGGAGCACCAACTGGAGCTATCTGGGGTCTCATATATCATTACGATATTATTTAGGCTTCCAATTTCAAGTTTGCGGACACCCAAGGTTCCAAAACTATTCAATAAATACCACCTAAAAAGAAACCCCATATTGGAAACAAACAAAACATAACACCCCTTAAGTGAATATATCCAGGTGTCAGTTGAGTATATCGATCCCCCAGCGTTTCACAAATTTTTTTAGTGTTTCGCTCTGAAAATAAAAAAAAATAAAATATTTTATAACAATAATCTGCAATTTAAGCTGAAAATGTTATAATTTTTACAAGGAATCTTCGAATAAAAAGACCCCCAACAAAATTGTGTTACCATTTCTTCCAAGTTCGGCAATAACCCTACATGTGGGAGAAAACTGATGTTTGGCGCATGTCATGGAGGTACAAGGGAGGTGAGCGCTAATTTTGGCTTTTGGCCACAGATATTTGGTGGGGCCCATGTCGCATTCTTGCAAAGCTCCCCCAAAGTTACTAAACAGGTGAAACCCTTCAAGAAGTTTGACCCAATTATGATTTCAACAAACCCCCTCAGTGGATCTCATTTTGAGGCGCAACAGGTGATTCCGTAGTTTTTTTTTTAGCGCATTTGAGGGCCCATGGAAATGGAGGGGGGAAACGCAGTTTCCGCCATTGTTTTGGGGCTTCGTTTTTTTACAGTATTCACACAAAAACGGGAATAAAATGACGGTATGCAACTTACTATGGGGGTCCGTACAAATTACAATGATATAAATTTTATATAGTTTTTTTATGTTTATTAATTTTACAGCAAATAGAAGCGAGTTTTATAAAAAGTTGACGTTTTTTAATTGACCTATTACTGCTACAGCCATAGCTTTTCTTAATTTTTTGCATATGGAGCAGCTTGATTGAGCTTGTTTTTTTACGAGATGATTGATGTTTATATTGGTACCATTAACGGGGGGCATGTGAACTTTGAATCCACTTTTATTATTTTTTTTTGTGAGGCATTTTGTACAAAAAACAGCAAACCTGGTAGTGTTTTTAATTTTTAATTTTTGTTATCAGGCGGTCACTGTGGCGGTATAAAATGACTATGCTAGTTTTACTCAGCAGGTTGAAATAACGATTACAGCGATGTCCACATTGTTATATTTATTAATGTTTTCTGCTTTTACACACAAAAAATACACACTTATTTGAAAAGGAAAACACGTTTTTGCAATCGCCGCAAGTCTGAGAGCCATAACTTTTTTTATTTTCTGTGTTTTATGGAGCTGTATAGTGACTTTTTTTTTGCGGAGGGATGAGTTGACGTTTTTATTGGTAACATTTTTGGGGGGACAAACTTTATGATCGCTTTTAAATCCCGTTTTTTTTGGAAGGCAGGGTGAAGAAAATACTGGAAATCCTAGCAGTGTTTTTTATTTTATTTTTAATAACGATCACCGTGCAGTATCCAGAGTGACAAGTTAGTTTTACTCTGTGGGTTGAGACGATTACGTGATACCCAATAATGTAGTTTTATTTTATTTTATTTGAAGGACAACTTTTTTGAAAAAAAAGTGTTTATTTTTATATGTGGTAAAACAATAAATTAAATGCATCGCTATCTTCCTAATAGCCAGGAACTTTTTAATTTTCCGTATACAGAAAGCAGTGTAAGGACTTTTTTTTTTTGCGGGAATGAACTGACGTTTTAATACGGCATCACTTTAAAGTTGATATAGAGTTTTTGATGATGACTATTTTACTCATTTTATGTGCATGCAATGATGACCAAAAAATCACAATTTGTGATTGTTTTTTGGTTTTGTTTTTTATGGAATTCACCGTAACTGGTTAATTAATTAACATGACAGATTTATAGGGTGGGAGGTGGGTCCGTTACGCATGCGGCGATACCAAATATGGGAACTTTATTTATTTTGTGATATTTTTTTGGGCCAGATTGGCGTTTGTTAAGGGAAAAGGGCGAGTACTGTATTTTATTTTTATTTTTTGTGTTTGTGTTTTACTATTTTTTACACTTTGTTTTTTTACTTTTTTTCAGCACTTTTTACAACTTTTTCCCCAGGGAAGTGCATGAACGCATCGTCAATCGTTCATGCAATAGGAGTATTCAGCAATACAGACTTGTAAGCTGTAACTGGTCTTCCATGACCAACTGTCTGTCCACGCTGTCTTCCCACAATGCATTGTGAGGGCCACGTGACGTCAACCAACAACCCGATGCTGTCATTCAGCGTCCGGGCTTGCCGAAAGGAGACCAGACCCGAGCGCTGAAGCGCCGTTACTTAGGTGCGCCGTGACACGGCGGCAAGAGCTTCAGCTCCACCAGGCCGCCCGCAAGCTGCGATGGTCGCGACCGAACGATTTGACGCGAACATCGGGGGGTTAATCACCCCCGCGTATCATCCGGGAGCACACATCCGGCGTGGAGGGGATGCGGCATTGATGCGAGCCAGCGGTAACATATCCCGCCTGTTTTCCCATGCCGCGATCTTGCGCGCGACCGCCTGTGAGCGTCGCAAGATCCAGGGACCCACTACCACAACCTCTCCTATCCCTACCCAACCTACACACTGAACTGTGCTCATACGGCAATTTACGGGAACCCCTACCCGACATTGCCGTATGAGTACGACAAATGTAGGTAAGGGGTTAAGCAACGGAGCAAGTGATAGTTGATATGATATTCTTTAAAGGGGTATTGCCACTTATTGATTAGTTATAGATATATAGGCAAAAATAAACAAAGATTATTGCCAAATGCATGGCTTTTCTGATTTTTCTTCATTTCAGAGTTAGAGTAGGTTCATTTGGCTGATTTGCAGTGTTGGTTTTCCATTAGAAACAATGTGAGGCAGAGTGCAGTCAAATTTGGATGCTGATCCTGATGGCGGATTTCAGTGCCTGAAATCCCACACCAGACTTCAACACCAAACATGATATTGTACCCTTTAGGGGCCACATGTTTGAAAACTGTCTAGGTCTAAAACTCACTTTGTTGCCTATAGCAAGCAATCAGCGTGCCCTTCTAATACTTCTAACTTACTGGCATTGTAAGTCATGACGAAGACGACTGCTGGGCTATTCTTTTTACCTTTTTCATCTTCCCTAACCATTTGCTCATTTGGAAGTTTGGAAAGAAGACATTATGGCCAACATGTATGATTTTTAGTGCCCAGCATAGAATGCACCTGAATCTATGAACCTGTTCTACTGCGGGCATAGATTTGGCGCTTTCTAGCTACTAAGTGACATTTCTGGCTCAGGTAAACCACTTTTAATGTTGTGTACCCGTTCCAGCAGTAATGCACCTGGATTTGCCGATAAAAGGCATACACGTGTAGTTTTGTACGGTTGTTGTACAACACGCCTCCAGCATGCTCCCCGATCTCCGGCGCATTACAAAGTGCCGTGGGCGCTTTGTAATGCTCCTGATATTGGAGTGCCCCTGATTAAAAATATAGCGAACAGGGAAGCACCAGTTTTTGGGCTGAAAACGCACAAGACTTCTGGCACAGCCCCATTCATACATGTCACCAGGGCCGTTCCTAGGCTAAACTGCACTCAGGGCGAGGTGAAGAAATTTCTCCCCCCCCTTCCCCACGTAACATTATGTGCCACAATGTGGCACAGTACATCACCATTAACTAAATATACAAAAAGCTTTAACACAATGTACTACGTATAAAACTACTAAATAATAGTCATACAGTTACCAAATAACACTGCTACACAAAACCAGAGTCCCAGGCTAATAGTACCAATGTCCTAGTAAGACCACATATCACAAGTACATAGTGACCGAATAATATCCCAACACCATGACCACATATCATCACCACATAGTGATTGAATAATACCTCAACACCATGACCACATTTCACTACCACATAGTGACTGAGTAATACCACAACACCATGATAACATTCTCCACACATAGTGACTGAATAATACCACACACCTGACACAATACACCACATAGGACCGAATAATACCATCACACCATGACCACATATCACCAGCACATAGTGACTGAATAATACACGATACCATTACTGAATGCAAACCATTATACTACAACCTACTGTATATTACCAACACACAGTGACCATACAGTGGTAGATACCAGTTGTACACAAGTTCTGCAGACATATAAATGATTACAGTAAGTTACATCCAGGCACTTACAGGAGACATCTCTGAAGAGTTTTTCTTTCCCTTCTCTTCTCCATCTGTCCCAGACCACCATGCCGTCTTCTCCCACGCACAACTATTCACTGTAGAATTTACAAAACAAATATCTTAGGCTCCTCAATTTATCAGCGCTTCTCTACCAATTCCTATCTCTTTACAAACTCCCCATCTATAGCACCTCATATGGTAGCCATGTAATATGTCCCCTGTAGCCAGGTAATATGCCCCCTATAGCCATGTAGTAGCCCCCTTTAGCCAGATAGTAGCCCCCTGTACCCAGATAGTAGCCCCTGTACCCATATAGTAACCCCTATAGACAGATAGTAGTCCCCTGTAGCCAGCTAGTTGCCCCTGTAGCCAGATAGTAGCCCCCCCTGTACCCAGATAGTAGCCCCTGTACCCATATAGTAACCCCTATAGCCAGATAGTAGTCCCCTGTAGCCAGCTAGTTGCCCCTGTAGCCAGGTAATATGTCCCCTGTAGCCATGTAGTAGCCCCCTGTAGCGAGGTAATATGTCCCCTGTAGCCATGTAGTAGCCCACTGTAGCCAGGTAATTGTCCATGTAGACATGTAGTAGGCCCTGTAGCCAGACAGTAGCCCCTGTAGCCATGTTTGAGCCCCTGTTGCCAGATAGCTCCTATAGCCAGGTAGTAGCCCCTATAGACAGGTAGTAGCCCCTGTACTAACCCCCTATAGTCAGGTAGTAGCCCCTATAGCCAGGTAGTAGCCATTGTACTAGCCCCCTATAGTCAGGTAGTAGCCCCCTATAGCCAGGTAGTAGACCCTGTAGTAATAATAATAATAATCTTTATATATATAGAGCCAACATATTCCGCACCACTTTACAATTTGGAGGGTGTAGGTACAGACAAAAGACATACTGTGCACAATGAAAAGCTACTTACAGATGAGACACAAGGTGTGAGGGCCCTGCTCGCAAGAGCTTACAATCTATTGTAGTAGCCCCTATTGTCAAGTAATAGCCCTTGTAGTCTGGTAGAAGCCCCCTATAGTCAGGTAGTAGCCCCCTATAGTCAAGTTGTAGCCTCTATAGCCAGATAGAAGCCCCTGTAGTAGCACGTATAGCCAGGTAATAGCCCCTAGAGCCAGGTAGTAGCTCCTATAGCCAGGTAATAGCCGCTATAGTCAGGTAGTAGCCCCTATAGCCAGATAGTAGCTCCTGTAGCGAGTGTGCAGCTGCTGACTGACTCTGCGCGGCCATTGTAAAAGAGTCAGAGGCTAATGGGCGGGCGAGGTGGGTGGCCGCGGCACCCCCCTCAGGTGAGCGGCGCCTCAGGCCCTGGGAGATCGCCCGCCTCGCCCGCCCCTAGGAACGGTCCTGCATGTTGCCCTATGTCTGAATAAGTTGCTCTTTTCCAAGCTGTTTCTACTATTTTCTTAGAGTATGCCATCAAAATAGCATTTCTGCAGCATTTGATCTATAAAATCTTCAATTTTACTACAATTATGTCTGATCAGCTTTAATTGGAATGTTTGTTTTTCACTTCATATGATGGCAACACCAGAAAGCTAAATAGCTGTTGCTATCTACCTTTCTGAAGAAGGTTTTATGTAGTCCATTATTCTACCATGATTAGATAACTCCAGGTCAAGCAATGTAAATCTTTGAGTGCACTGACTGATGGCAAACTTTTAAATCATTAATGTTTAGATGGCAAATAGTAAGCTTTCCTCTGAGTTCTATTTCCATGTAAATATGGGAAATATTGCTGGCTGGCTTGGCTTCAGGGTGTCATGTACTATGATAATAACCAGTAGTTGTATATTATGTTACTAGCACATCATATATGTATTGGATGCTCCCGTGGCTGCTTATCGTTGTGTGCATACGTTTGCTGAGGCAGGTTGTTTGCACCAACGTATTGGGCTTTATTCTAAATAGCATTATTGTATTCTTTATTAATCTGGCTTTGATGTAGAGAGATTAATATCTCTTAAGCTTATTTGCATGCTATCTATCTATCTAGTGTATAGAATTAATATTAGTGTGTTTTGGCAATTATGAATATGGCCGTCGGACTTCTTCCTGCTATTGTGCACATATGCGGAAATTAGGTTTTCCCTTACTAGAAGTCAGCCGGAAGTAGTATGTTCCCTCAAGCTATGTGATGAGTATTAATATACGGTATATTAGTTTTTTAATATATATAATATATAAATATATATATAATATAATATATATATATATATAATATATATATATTATATATATATATATATATATTAGATATCTTTAGTAAACGTGATTCTTTTGAGGAAGTTTCAATGGACTATACTGAATGTTGCTATGTTATAAATTCCTGATGGGATGAGTGTTTATCTGCAGGTGTTAGGATGCTTTCACACGGATCGTTTTTTGGTGTGTTTTTGGATGCGTTTTTTGTGCAGAAATGTGCAGCACTAATTGCTGTGCCTTTCTGCACAAAAAAGGCAACCAAAAATGCACAAAAAAGCTCCGTTTGAAAGCATCCTTAAGAGTATTGTTTAGTTAGATCATTATTTTTAATTTTGATATTATTATAATATATTTGTTTAATGAAGGCCGATGTTTTGTATGTGTATTTCTTGCACATTTATCGCTTTGTTTGTACATATTCTCTATGTAGTGTATATCTTATTATGTACAACTATTATGCATTTTGCACTTTAATGGTACAATTACATGTTTGAATATGTATGTTTTGTTTTGGAAACATTGTGCTTGAAAATGGCTCCATGGAGGAGCTGAAACGTAGCTAGACTGACTTGTGTGATTAAACAATCCCTTTTTTGGATTTTTGGTGGTGCTTTTTTTGCTTTTGAATATTTAAGTATAATACAGTCACATCTAAGATCATCCGTCTGAAATCACTTTCCCAATTATGTGTCTGGAGTAAAAAATATAGGTGTGAATGAATCCTTAAAGGGGTTTTCTCACTATGAAGATTAGATTTCGACATAAGGGGACTGTTTAATGAAAACATTTTCTAAATACATTAATCAGTAGATTTTACTTTATAAATATGCAAAGCAAAGAGAGTATGGCTCACCTCTCAACTTGTGAATATACCAAGATCTCTATTCTCAAATCAGTCCAATAGATTGCAGCTGCACGGATCCCTTGTCCACGAACGCCGGACATCCAATAGAGGCAAACAAAGCACAATGTTTGAGCCAGCACGGTTATGCAAAGGACTTAAAAATTTATTTATGAAAAAGGTATAAGACAAAAGATTTCACTTTAGTCATGAGATACAAACAGTTTAGCAGGTCTCTCACTGCAAAGAGATTTCTATGGTAACCTGTCTGTTGTCTGATTAGCTGAGGGCAGCAGTGATGTCATCTCACAGACTGAGGGGAACTGAGGCATGAGTGAACTAATTAGGTTAAACAAGATTATCTGCAGGAAAAAAAAGGTACATGTGCTGGGAGGACTGAAAATTGTAATTGTGTTAGAGATTGCATCTCCTGCACTGTCAGAATAAGTGCTTGCAGTTAATATATGTTAATCACTGCTGGAGACCACCCAGAGCCAGAGGAGACAGTGAGTGCAAAACTGCCTGTCAGCCAGTGATTCAGCATGCTGAGAAAACCCCTTTAAGAAAAGAAACAATTTCAAGATTAGTGTTTTTTGTAGCATCTATGTAGTAAGCATCTATGTAGTAAGAAAGATTACATGTAAGAGATGATACACCTGATGACAAGTCTGTAAAAATGGAGCCCCTGATGTGCTTTAGGATGACAGGATTGTTTACCCAAATATGCGCCTCATTCTTTGTTGTAAGGGACTGGATAAAAAGCTCTTACAGTAATTTTCTTAAACGGAAGGTGTCATCAGAAAATTACCTATTGTTTAACTCATGTTTTTGTGTTAAACAAGTTTTTATGATTTTTTTATTTTCTATATCACTATTAATGTTTTTTAATGTTTTTGGCCATTAGTCCTAATAATAGTCTGACACTTCCTGTTCTGCAGAGAAAATCTTTTCAGCAGTCTCCTCATTACCAGCACAGGAAGAATTACACTGAAATTACACCAATGAGTATATATAACACAGGATCCACCAATCACAATAGGAGATAGTCACAGGTCCCCTTCTCACCATCCCTGCACAGTAACTTCTTCCCAGATCACCTAACATGATTAGAAAACTCACCTATAGAAGTCAATGGGTCTGCTCCTGTTCACAGGTTCCTATGTCCATGAAGCTGCTGTAAAGCATGTCTTTAAATGGTGTTAAAAGGAGTTCAGGCAAGATGGCTGCTCCTATAATCATATATAGACAACAGAATTAAAAAATCTACAATCAAGAAATAAAAACAGCTAAGAAGAAAAAATATATAATTATCAGTATTTTGTTTTAATTAGTGAAAAAAATAGATTCCTTTTAATACATTGGCATAACAACTAGTAGGATCTTCTGTCAATTACAAAAAATAATCCTTATCTTCTAGGATACAATGGGCTTTCCTCATATAATTGAAACAATCTAGATTAACAATATCCCCTCCTTTATCTGCATTCCTAATAACTATATCCCTATTGGAAATTAAATATGTAAAGTCCTTTCTCCCACTCTTTCTTTAGTATTTTTGAATCTTTGATTGTCTTTTTTTATAGTACACAATATGATAACAATTCTCTTTTTGTTTATTTTTTTTTTTTTTCTACCTCTTTAGTATCGTATATTGGAATTTGATTGATCTAAATTATTTGGGTAAGTACAAGAAGGTATTGATAAACAAACCTTTACTGGGTATTGTATTGAGTATAAAAGAAGGAGTCGGTTCAGACTTCGAGCTCTCGACAGAAGCCCCTACAAATGAAAATTTCAGAATAATTTTTCTTACAAAAGTATTTAGTTTAATAAACAGGCCAAACTTTTTGCATTGGAGAAATAGGTTAGCCATTTATGTAAAATTAAATGTTCATGATCTTTACTTACAAAAGATATTTTGCTCCTGAATCTGTGTTTAATGAATGGGAATTTCACAAAATTTTTCTTCCTTACATCCCCCTACACCCTTTTTTCGTATTTTTTTCCCCTTTATAAAAGGCCAAAAATTGCTTTTTTTAAACAAATGCTTGTTTCCTACTTGCAATAAAGAACCATTGTCACTTATACAGTTAGTGCCGTGAATATACTTTTAAAGAGTATGAGCCAAAAAATTTGACATTAGAAGACTAAGATTTAGACATATTAAAATACACTTAAATCAGTAAAAAATACTTTTCTATGTTTGACATTCATAACATCCCTAGGAAAAAGGGTTTGCTGGTTTGCTTTTGAAAACCCCCAGACTAAAAACATTGCACAAACAGAATCTCCTCCACCGCTGATATTTACTGCCCTCATCATAAGGAAAAACTCATTAACAATGGCAAAAAGGTAAAAAAGGTGTGTAACGTTGTGTTACAAATTTAAAAATTTTATACGTACCATATCCGACAGAACTCATTGTTATCAAATCCTGTTTATTTGCATAAGTATATGTACTGTATATGTTGATCATTTTCTAACTCATTTTCTTTTTTCTTTTTTTTTTTGCAGTATTTGAAGCTGTTGTGACATTTAGGTCAAGAGTTTGGATTGTCACATGTGTGATCAGCTTAAATGCTTTTGAAAGACAAAGCAATGCAAGGGCTTAAACACAAAAGGCAGCTGTTAATGGTGTACAAAACAGCATTTTTTTAGATTTCTCTCCATCAACTTGTTTAGTACAAGTAAGAAACTATATGGGCTGAAAAATTTTTTGACTTTACTTTTTTTGAGCTTCACTGTCCCTTCCCCGCTTTTGGAATGAAGGGGAATAAAACCCCTGGAATTTTAAATTTGATTGTATTAAAGGGGTTTCCCCTCTTTCACTTTTAAAGGGTATCGAATATCAAAGTGGCATATCAAAGTGTGATAAGGGACCTGCACCTGTCTTGGGAAAGGGCCCCTGAAAGTCTCAGCATACAATAGAGGGCCATTGTGCTTTTCAGAAATTCCATTCTTTCTTGGAAGTTTGAGATACCAAACAAAGAGTTCTGAAAGTGTTGAGTGATTTTAAAACGACAAAGTTTAAATTTCACGGTTTTTTTTGGGTTTATCGGGAAATTTTCCGATCCGCGATAAATTTTGGGGAGAAAAAGCGCATAATATTATATCGCGCCATTTTCAACCCCTTTCCCTTTTTTTGGGAGCCGCAAATCCTTAAAACAAAAAAGAATTTTGCTGGGTGGCGCGTCAGACTGTAGTGTATGGTTGTCATTGGCTGGAAAAATCACATGACCTGTTTTAAATGAACCCCCTTCCCGTTTAGCATCATGGTCACAATGCTCATAAACAGGGGGGTGTCAGCTTTCCCCTCAATACAGCTAACGACCAGTTTTTTTTCATTTCCAAGACAAAAAATTTTCTTTTTTCTTGAAAAACA